>CM031241.1:362517386-362782363 GCA_018340775.1 Taxus wallichiana var. yunnanensis
TTTTGCATACATTAATTTTAGCTTTACATGGGGCGAGCTAGAAATAGCTAAGTAGACCATTTAGGGAGGGGATAATGAGTGTACAAGAGACATCCTAGACCCTTTGTATGATTACAATAGGAGAATGAGAGGGTAATTGATGTAATGGTTATGGTCATATCAAAGTAGTGAAGGTAGACAACATAGTTCATATCATTAAAATGACAAATGGAAGGGGCTAAGGATGGCGGAATGATATAAGGATATAACTAAGTGCTCTTTGATAGATAGGCTAACCGTAGATTGGTTACTGAAGTGCAATGCATTAAGAGGTTACATATACTTCTCGATCAAGATCAACTTACAGCATATGTTTACGAATCAATTGTGTAATTGTAAATTTGTTCAAGTTTTCTACAATACTTGTCCTTTAAGAGTTTCCATGAGGGGAGATGATACGGTGTGATTTTCTCCTTCACCTATATACTTCTACTCCAATTTAAAGCATTGTTAAATATATATTTTTATGATTTTAGTAAAGTTATAATTCTATTTTTAGTGTGTAGTCACATAATATTTCATTATGATGTAAAGGAGGTCCTTAATTTATAAAAATATCATCCAAATGATGGTATTTTTTCATGAGAAACTATGAGATGTAGTCTTACAAATCATGTTTATCCTAAATCATAACTTCGATTTGTGGATTCCTAATCCTTTTGTACCAAAATGTAATTTTAGCATTATGAAAATGTATAAATCCTTCAACAAAGTTGATATGTTACCCATAAATTTCAACTATGGTTTGAGGATTGTAATTTTTTTAAATAAATAGGTAACATTGGCATATTATACCCAATTAATATTAACGAGGAGAGCGGCACCAAATTTAATATTATTAAGTGTTCTAGTTATATAACCTATAGTTAATAATTAAATAAAGTAGAATATTATATATTTTAATTTATTTAATGTAAACTTTAGGTTTATGTTTTAATTGGTTTTAATAAACCAATTATTAAATTATTGCCATGATTTGTGAGTACTCACATCCAATTAAATTATTTAATTTGATCCATGGAGTTAGCCGAGATCAATTAAGATCTAATACTTATATTGGCGTGGTTGAGAGGATCGGGATGAATTAAGTTTTACTAGACTATAAATCCGTGTTTCGCTTTAATGGAAATCTTAATGTGTTTTACACCATTTTTTTTCCTTTGGGTTTTCCACATAAAGTAATTTATCGGTGGTATTTAATATTAAAGCATTTTAGTTAAGATGTTATTTATTTACTTAATTCATACATTGTTTAATTATTTAATTTAGGTTCCTCGACCTCACACACTAACCCAAGAATCCTCCGGGGAAAATGAAAATGGAAATTTCAAAGAAAAAGAATCAAGATTTAAGAAAAAAAGGATAGATCCCTAGTTCAAGTTGTACCACTAAATCCTACATGGATTATTAATTCAAGTAGATCACGTCAAATGGCCTCTTCACACATGGATTTCCTTTCCATGGAGGTATGTGACATGTCCACTATATGATTAGGTCACAACTCTTCCACAAAGGTTTATGGGAGAGGGTTTGATGAAGTGAGTGGATGAACATTCAATAATGTTATGGTTATTCCCTCACTATCAACAAATATCCTATCAATCTACTAGATTACTCACCTCGGTCAGGTCGTGTGACTTGAGTTCACTCTTGATTTAGTGATTGTAATAAAGTTACATTTTGACAATATCATCAGATTGGAGTAGCTCGGCCATCGACTTGGCTCTATCATTTTTCATTACATTCTCTCTCCTTCATATTCTTCACTATATTCATGTATACTGATGAAACATATGAACTTGAGGACATTTCTTATGATGAGGACTTATCTTCTAGCATAGATGGCTATAGTAGTGATGGAGACTCACCTCCAGTATCTCGTTGTCACTTTCTATTTTTAGATATTTTATTTTTTGATCCACATTCCTTTATTCCACGACACACTTTTTCCGGAAGCACACATCTTTATTCAAAACTCATAAGATACCAGGTAGTATTCTACTCAATTATAGGGCCTTGACATTTCTTTATCATTTTTTCTTTGTATACACAATTCCTTAATGGAGTATTTATCACTTCTACCTTGTATGAAGAGCATAGTTTACTCGATAAGAACCACACCTTGGTTGAAGATCCATCCAACACATAGTGGTTTTCTTCACACTGCCATGATGCTCCACTCTTTAATGCATCTACTTTTGATTCATGTAATCGGGTTCGGATGGGTTCTTTGTAAGATACTGGTGGTAGCTTCAATGAAGTTGTGGCTTCTAATGAGGATTTATAGTGCTACCTTATCTTCTTTGTCTCATAGATGTGTTTTCCGACTAGGGTTTCTCTTTTTTCTCAAATTTTAAGAGTTCCCATTTACTTGATCAAGCCTCCTTGTTGGTGACCCATTTTTTTCCACCTAAGTTATGCCTAAAGGGGGTGTTCGTGTAGGATATTATTTACTCAATATATTTATTTTTTTGGAATATTCTTACACATATTGATTTAGCATGGTTAGGTGTTTTTAAACTTGAGAGTTAACAACCACCTCTATTGGGTAAGTGGTAGTTACATTCTATTCTAAAATTCCACTCCACTAGTCTAGTGGTAGTTATCTATGATTATAGGTAGAAGTTACATTCATTCCTCTTATATATCACCTATTCTAAAACTATTTCATGAGTTGAATAAAAATCTTTTTCTATTTTCATTTTAGTTTGTCTCTATGTTTTTTCGTTAGTTAGCTTTGCTCATTTAACTGTGCATTCAGTAGATCAATAAATCCTGGCAAATAATCCAATTAAATAAAATGTTGCTTTAAAAAATAATTCTAACCAACACCTAATCATTGTAATACACACACACAAATTAATTAATTAAATACTTTATTCATAAAAAATAAACCAAAGTGCAAGAACCAAATCCGTCATGGATAAAATGGCTTGGTAAGGTGAACATAACAATGTTTATTGCACTCTTTTTGTCACACAATCTTTTTAAGAGTATGTATACTTAAATTTTAAATTTCACAAATAATATTTTAAGAAATACGTTATGCTTTTTCAATTCATTAATAACAATATACGAAATGAAACATATCATAATTATGCACGCCATTATTTTGAAATTTTTGTAAGAGTTTTATTAGATAAAAGAAATGTTTTGAAAAGATTGAAAAACCTAGTATAATAAATCAATGGATTAAATAATTTTAAAAAAAAAAACCAGAGAATTCGCCCTAGAGGGCAAGGACCACCATATAAAAGCTTTAGTTAGCAAAACCCTAACTGATGTATCATTTGGTATAACACTTGATATTTGAGAACCCGTTGACATTTAATTCTAATAATAAAACATGCATGTTGAAAATAATCTTAAGCTAGATTTCTCATCTAACTCTTATTGAGATGATGGAAAACACAAACGATTTGATAAAATTCTTCAGAAACACAAAAAATGTTTAACGTGTTGATAGTACGGAAACCTAACCCTAAACAATGTCGTGTTGGGCAACACCATTCAGTTGTTTTTAGCCGAGAGTCTTCATCATAATTACTCCCACCATTGAAACAATCGTTACCACCGACGGGGAGGAAAGTGGTCCAGAGTTAGGGGGTGCCTCCAGCAATCGCTGCAAAAAAGGAAATGAGGAAAAAAATTATATCATTCTAAAGTCTAACCAGTATATATTTTTATTAATTTACGAGAAAAAGAGTAAACATCATACGTGGTGGAACACTGCTGGAAGAAGGTCCACCGGCAGGGACTTCTGCAACTGCAAAGTCATAAAATTAAACATTAAAATCTTAAAGTGCATTAAAATATAGAATTCAAAATTAACAGCTTCGTTTAAGGATAGGAAAGAAAAGACCTGCAATTTAATAGTTATGATTTAATTGTTTAAAATTTATTTAATAATTTTATAAAAATATAAGACGTCCTTCTACTCATAATAAAAATTTAATTGTACTCTGAATATGAAACTAGCAATATAATCCATGAATATTTGTGGGAGGCTAGTAACTGCAAATTATTGATTCAGAATAGCAAATAAAAATAAATAAATAAAAATATTATAGTTAAATATTTTACTTAAAAAGTCAAATTTATTTCAATTTTATATTATATTATCACTTCAAAAATAACGTTGCAAAATTCACAAAACTAGCTCATTTTATTGGGTTTAAATTGTATCAAAGAAATAATTGACGAAAACAACATAATTGTAAAAGACTCATTTCTGCAACCTGTTATCTTTGAAAACATCATGCCCATTGTAAATGTCTTTGAGAAAGGTGAGTATTGTCAAATTTTGAAATTCTGTATGTAGAATTGGTCATTACAACACAACCAACTCAGTTCAATTCCCTTAATTCCTAACTCTTGGCATGACTATATGTGTGCCTTTGTAATCTTGTGTAGATGTGTCATGCAGGTGTAAATGTCATGGAGACATCTGTGTCTTTTAACAATGTCGCGCTCGTTTTCGCAGATGTATGTGTTGGATAGGGTGGTATATTTAATAAAGAAATTTATTTACTTGCAGTCAACACTGTTTTCTCAATGTTAATAATTGAAAACAATAAAAATCCATCACTTTTTTCGTCTATACGTTTATCGGGAATGTTCAGGCACCACCTTGTTATGATAAGATTTAACTAGTTATTAAAATTCGTCACTTCGTATATGCAACAAACAACAAAGATATGTTATAAGAGTGAAAATTTTCTCACAATATATAAGTTTTGTAAACTCTCCAGAAGTCTCTATTTTTACACTTGATTCGCTGACTAGTTTTGTATTTTGAAATACAGTCGTTGGATTTTATTCTTGTTATCATTTATTCTCTTCAAATAAAATCTGTCATACAAATAGTATAGGAGGACGATTAACTGCAGGATGTAGTTGTAATTGCATATTGTAGGTTATGAGGTCATTGTAAGATTCTACAGTGTAAAATTAATAAACGGAAAAACCAATGACAAGAAGTTTTTTTGGGGGAAAAAATTTATGCTTCTCCTTTCTGATTTATGTTTGTTTCAAGTGACAGTTTTATATTCTAACTTGCAGAAGTAATTAAAGAAACAAATTGATGGCATTGTTTTAGAAAACAAAATAAAGATAGGTATGTTTTGACGATTTATGTTTAGGATCACATTCTGTCAACAATTGTTCAAGCAATTTCGAATTACATTAGAAAAAAAAAAAAAAGACATGTCCCATGTTATGTATTAAAACAATTAGAGATTTAAGCGACAATTGCAGAAAGATTTCTGTAATATAATCCTACACATTGATCAACACAGATATATTAATTTCGCTATTCGATTTCTTAAATCATAAAGCTAATTTTATGCGTGTACCTGTTTGTTGGCAACCGTTTATAGGTGGAATTACAACGTTGCAAGCATTTGGAAGCCTCATAGCTGTGGTTTGATTAAAGTTCGGAATTGCGCTATTGTTATTTAACACCTCGCAGACACAGGTGACGTTGCTTGTAACAACAGAGGCAAATGCAGTGCAACACGGTGTAGATGGAGGGCTGTTACCGCTTCCTGTAACATAGCCCAGGCAAGGAGACAGAGAGGTTATCAACGTCAGACAGTCCGTCTGCGCCTCCACCACACAAGAACCAATCATAACCAGAATCGCCATTAGAGCCATTACTGACTTTCCTTCCAACATCACAGCCATTGTACAAGAAAATGAAAAATTGCGGAATGTTTTAAAATGTCGAATGAAATCAACAATGCTGATTGTTCGGTAAGAGGGTTATTTAAAAGGATGAATATGATCTAGAACAATTAGCGTTTATGGTTTTTCTTTGACCCAAACCCTTCTAGAGTATTGTCCTTGCCAGATTGGTCAACGAACTCTTATATCAATCTGTAACGTTTTATTTTATTGTAGACATTCAAACTGTAGAATATTTTTTTGTTGTGTGACGTTTTCTGCCGTGCGTTATTGACAATCTTCGTGTTCTCTTGTTTTGTCGTTGCCAGCGTATTTAGTTTTTTTATTATTGGAGAAACAGCAGGCGACGCGTAATTTCCTACAGCCATTTTAGTTGAATGGAATAGTTCGTATTTAAGAATATGATGTGAAGATGGTTCCACATAAGTTCGAATAGAACATTTCTACTATACGAAGTTAAGAATTATTCGTGGCAGTAATTATATTCAAATATTCCGACATTAATATAGTCCAGTCCTTCCTGTGACTAAAGGAAACGTCATACGTTTTGGCGATTAAGTCGGACATTTTTGAAATATAAAAAAGTACATTTTATTTTATTTTTTCTTCTGAATTATTATATTAAACCTTATCAATCGTTCTATCTGTATGGCCATTGAGGAGAGGACACGTTTAAAAATTCTCCTTAAAATATTTTAGATTTGTTGCATATGTGATACAACGCTGATTGTACAAAAATGAGTGGACATAATGCCAATTACATCGACCCAACTAGGTCTTGAGAAAGAGGCAGAGTATATCAAAACAACAATAATAGTGCGAGCATAAATAAAAAAGAGTGAACAAAACAAAGATTAAAAAACTAGGCCGCAGCAGCAAATATAGCGCACAAACAAGGTGAGGGGGTGTCGGGCTTGACACCCCAACCAGAACTAGAACCAGGATGAGCCAAGTACGAAGATGGGTTCCTACCCACTCTCATCTTGTTATTGTTGTTGTTGTTTGGCATTATAGGAAGACAACCACGGCGAAATGGCAAGAGCCAACCGTGGAATATGTCGTGATGAGGGGCATTCCAACCAACACCACTAGGTTCACCAAGTCGACCAAAGACCCGCCATGATCAAGGAAATGGGCCCGAAAGCAAGGAAACCAATGATGGTGAGGAGAAGAGTTGTCTTTGACTCTTTGAGTCGTTTGTGAAACCCTCGGGTTAGAGGAGGAGAGCGGCACAACCAAGGCACCAAGCGGTGACATGCGTAACCATCTAGATGCACATGACTAACCACATCGGTGGTGGCGGCCAATTATTCAAGAAAGCACTTGAGGTGATCAACCTCGAGCAAAAATTTCTCGATCTTGTTCCGGATCTAGAGCATCACAATGGAGAGAACAACCACTTTATTAGTAATAGAAAAATTCTATCCATAGGAACATTACAAAAATGCCATAATTTATGTCTTTCAAAAGATTAGTCGATTTTTTGTAAATTGCGGGTATCAAGGATGAGTCCTCAAAAGAATCATTTTCTATGTAAAGAACTCCTAAGTAAAGGGTTGAAAAAGGGAATGTATCTAATCCCATGCTTGACTAAGCTTCGAGGGAAAACCAAAAACTTGATTGATAGATAAAGGTGCTTGATGGTAGAGGAAATGTGGGTTCAAGCCCATATGCTTTAATTCGTTCCAAGTCGGGATATCCTTGTGTAAAATACAACACAAAATGACATTTTGGGCTTGAAAAGAACAATCAAAACTCTCTTAAATCGATATATCCAAATAGAATCTTGAGAGGAAACATTTCATTGCCTATTAACAAAGTGTTAGGGGCACTAATTGAGGGATGACTAATAAGTATCCCAAGTGTGGTTTAAAATTTCAAAGAGGTGTATAAGCAAAGTGGGTCGATTCCAAACATGCCACTAAAGAACACTACAGTGATGGCAATCTTGTGCGCATGTTCACCGGTTATGTAAACTATGATTTTCGTGATTTTTTTGCATCTTTATTTTGATGATTGAATTTAATAAATAAGGGCACCCACTAAAGCCAGGATTTTGAATTCTGTAAAATAAATCATCCAACACTTTGATTCCATTTTTGAAGAGTCGAATGGATTTAGCCACATGGAGCCAAAGCGATATGGGAGTCATGAAAATTGAGAATAGAAGACCACGAGAGATAATGAGAGTTGATAGACAAACTATATTGAATCAACCTCCCTTCCATATTAGATTTTATTTAAGAATCTCCCTGTGATTTCCAAATTCATTTTGCAATGAAGGTGCCCCAAAAATTTTACTAAAACAAGGCAGAGAAGAAGGGATTTTAAGTAGATACCATTCCAAGTTTTCTTACGCAAAGGAGATGATTGATAAATATAATTTGTCAGAGAAAAATATTCCAAGACTCATTACTCTCTAGGCTATGGACTAACCACTTGACATAGATAACATGTCCTTCGGGAGTTTAATCTTAAGCGACCTAAGGCCCCTAGCTTATTTAGGCCTATAACATATATACTAGTGAACCCTTTGGAACCCCTCGATTCCCTTAGAAAATCCCATATCACCTTCTAAAGTTTGGCATAAGCAACATTAGATGGATCCCAACAAGAGGAATAATAGACATGAGTAACAACTAAGACTTTGGTGTAAATATGGAACTTTCTTGTTAGAGAAAGAGGTTTGCAAAACCAAAAGGAAATCTCATGTTCAATCGCTTGAATTACATATGTCCATAATTGCGTAGAAGTAACTTGGAATGAAAAGGGAATGCCAATAAATTTGAGTTGAATACCCAACTGAATCAAGCTCCACCGTAAACCTTCTAACTAGTGAGGAATAAGAAAGAGGATGTTTGAGAGTTTGTTGATATGAGATATGAATTGAACCACTTTTTATCTTCAAACCTGATGTGGGTGTTTCCTAATCATTATAGATGCGTGATTCTAAAATTTAGGAGAATTGGATTCCATTTGCAAGTTCGAGAAGTGAGTCCCTATTTCGGATTATGAAAATTTTAAAATGAATCCCTATTATTGTTGAGGTTTTCACTATCATATGAATTCATCAGTAGATGTTGAAAATGACACTTTGGAATCGATGTATATATCATTTTAATGGACAAATATATGATTTCATATAAGATTCGGGTATTTATATGTGTGTAATGAAATGTTTGTTAAATCTATGAACATGGTTAAAAACCTATAAAGAAACCCCAAAAGATTTGGAACAAACAACTCAAATGACGATCATATTTAGAGATAAGCAAGAGCTACCTACTTACATGCATACATAAATCTTGAAACAAAAAAATCAACCTCTAAACATGACTATATTAGTTCTCTACTCCATGAAATCTATCTATAAGTGAACTTATTAAAGATGTAGCGATAAGTTATGTGTTTATTAATGTTTTGAAAGCTTAAGAATGGAAGCTCACCATTAATGGCTTCTCCCATTTACCTAAAGTTTTAAAAGGATTAACAAATAACAAGTAAATAGCTCAAATAACTATGAAATGACTCTTATAGACCTAAGCATGACCTAAATCAAAAATAAGAAAGAGAGAGAGAGATTTCTTAGGAAAAAGGTAGGAGGGGTATCCCTCTATTTATAGTTTTTGGATTTGAGAAAAGGATGTTTTGGATGCATGTGGGACTAAAAAGGAGTCAAAAAGTTGATTTTTAGAAAATCACATTGGGAGGTGTGAACTGGATTTGGAAAGCTAAGTGGCTATTTGGAAAGGTAAGATATTTGTTTAGAAAGTCAAATTCTCTTTAAAAAGTCAATAAGAGGGTTAATTAACCTAAACAAGGTTAATTAAAGGGAAAAAATCTTATTAAAGCTGGTTAGAGAGGGATTAAATGATTTAGGGGTTGTAAGAGGTTAGAAAGGGTGTTTTACTAGCGTAGTATAGTAAATTAACATGAGACTAGGATAGTTAGTATGATCTTAGTAATAAGATCATGTAGACCACATTATAGGTGTCTACATTTTCCCCTCTTTGAGGTGACGTGCACGAGGTCACTTCAAAGAAAGTAGACATGCATAAACAAGTAGAAATGTTTTGAAGGGGTAAAAGAAAAATTACTAGGATGAAGGATGGCCTCTAGAGTGTTGATGGGGTGATGGAGGAATGCGATCGATGATTGAAAAAGAGGACTGAAGAAAGAACAATGTGAAGAAAGGGGAGATATTAGAGAAAATAACAAGAAAAAGGGATTTTGAGCTATCCACAAGGCATTGCTATATAAACAATTCTTATTCATCATATTGCTAGTAATATTCATCATTGGTCCTTATTAAAATATAAGCATATGACTGGAAGCGTAAAATGACATGAAAATAAAAAATACAAACAATGGTCCATTGCTAAAAATGGCCAACTCCATGCAACATACATGAATGTAATGTTATACAAGTAGCAAACAAACTCACTTAATAGGGAAATAAGTACAATCACACACACTCAAACCAACAACATTTAAGACAGTTTCACAAATATTTTGTTATCAAGTTACAATCCTAAATGTTTCTATAAACAATAAGGGTTTAAAATTATGCCCTAAGAAATTTGTATATACAAGGGAAAGTTTGGAGGACACTTAGGTACAATAAAAAAGCAGTGTGCACAATGAAACAATACTAGGCAATTCATGCCCTAGAGTATCGATGAAGTAAGAAACGATATCTTTGTAAATGGTGTGGAGATTTAGAGGATTGAGAGTCATTATTTTAATGCCCATTTAAATGCCAACAAGATATGAGATGAATGCCATGTGAAAGACATAGATTTCAGCCGCAAATGAGTTGATTACAAATTTTAGTCCATTTTCAAAGTTTTCATGATTTTTTTTTCTATTTTTGGATGATTTTAAAAAATTAAAATTTCCGATTAGTCAAAAGAATTTAAGAAATGGAAGACCTCCTAGAACCACACAAAAATGCCCTAGGTGAAGAAAAGTGCATGGATATCAAAAGTAAAAATTCCCTAGCGAGAAGAAGGAGCCAAAAATAGTTATTTAATAAAAATAATTATCGCTCCAAGTAAAATAGAAGAAAATAGAATAAAATAATGGAAAATAGCTCCTAGAATAGTTGTAAACCACCCCAGGATGAAAAAGTGATCGCTAGAGTAGCACTTAGTGCTCCAAAGACAACAAAAATATTAATAAATAAAAATAATCATTCAAAGTGAAAATAAGAAGTGCTAGAGTGATCATGATGGATAAAAAATGACCTGGGGCAATACGACAACCTAATATACCCATCCGGAGGGGGTAAATCAATCACATCAAGTTCATTTCAGTAGTAAAGCTCTTGCAAATTTTTACCGTGAACGACTGTGTGAGAGCATTGGAGTGACATGGAGAGGCTTCTAAGGAGGAGGAGACAAGAAGATCGCATCTCGTAGTATCCTCGGAATGCAACCGATGGACCTTACGTTAGTGCCCTATCCTTGATTCATCATTTTAGCATTTTAAGACTAGTTTAGGAAATTTTTGACATATGCGCGTGTGCGCATGCATCAAAACCATGGGTACACGTAATCATCCCTTTAAAAATAAGGGTACATGCATGTGTATCCATCGATGGGGATGTGTATGTGTCGGGAGCAAGAAAATAGGGACACGCACATGTGCGAGTTGATTAACAGGCGTAGTCATCGAACTAGAGGCGTATGCATCCTGGCTAGGTAGGGGGTTAGGTTAGGAAAAGGGGGTGTACATTTCAATATGGAGGTGTAGGCATTGAAATAGAGGTGCACACATGCTTTGGGAACACAAGCGTCAAACAGATGTGCATGCATCAAAGCGAGGCACACATGTATTTCTAGGGAAAAGTACATATCTTACCCTAAAAATAATTAGCCAAATATAGATGATAATAGACTAGTTTTTTGTAGAAGAAAGAGAAAATTATTATGTTAGATGGATGAAAGAATAATTTACTAGAAAACTAGATATAAGTATATAGAAATGTAACTATAATGTGTGTATTGTTTGTTGGTGCTGTGCAATGATACTACCCATCCTCCATACCACACAGAGATATGGCCACCGGCTACGATAAAGGTGTACTTTGATGAAGATGATCAGAGGATACTAGATATCCTTCTTTACATTACAAGGCTATCCTATGTGGTTGACATGCCACCGATCACTCTAGATCATGGCTTCTTGATAGCCGTATTTAAGTAGTGGCATAGTGAGAGTCAATACTTCGACTCACCACTTGCGAGATCACTATTACCTTAGAGGATGTATAGCGCATTATGTGGGTCCCCATCTAGGGAAAGTTGATTCAATACTTGAGTCACCAACCTGATATTGCTCAATGCATTATATATTTATTTGGCATTCCAACAATACCACATTTTGGGATGATAGTTAGATTATTGCGATGCATGTAGAGGATCCCGAGTTTGATCAGTCGTGGTATATCTATTTTATTTTTTTAAGTGAAGTTTTACTCCATGAAAAAACCAGAGCTTCATTTCCAATTGGTCTCATTAGAGTGATACATGGGCCAATGAAGTTGAGACAAACTATTGGGGCTAATGCATATTAGCACACTTATACTTGGGACCTAAAATTGATCACATACTACCGTTGGAAGAGGATACGACCTACCAAGCTGCATCAAATTTGGGCTGGGACCACATTGCTATTGGTCATCCCACATGTGTACCGAGGGTGTCCGAGCCCCAGAGGATCCTTCTGCCATGGGCTAGGTTCTAATTGGTGATTGACGGTGGCCATATATGGGAGACACATATCATTATCATCGAGACTTAGGTGACCTACAACATGCTATAGTAGTATGGAGGGCATATAAACACTTTCAATGACGTCGGGATGGCCTAGAGCTCAATAAACCGACATTTAAGCATTTCATGTTAGGAAGCCACAACTATATGTGATATTTTTAAAGGGTTGATTGGTGCCAAAGATAATTTGGCATTTCACAGGATGTACTCGGGCAGATATTTGGTATGCTTGAAAGGCCAAAGAGTACTTTGACATAGGGAAATAGATTACAAGAGACATAGCCTTGACCAATTATTTATAGTCAAGTGATTAGCCTATGTGGGTACCTTTAAGACATGTTAGAGATCTAGGTTGTACATAAGAGTACACTCGATGGTACCACACAATATCACCTTTTCGATTGAGGATTCCAAGAGCATCTTACAATGCATGAGTGAGAGCACCCCCGGTGAGGGCTCTTAGCAGTGGTGATGAGGGTGGATTTTATGGTGGAGGTGATGGGGATGATGATGATGATGATGACCCTTTCAACAACCAACGTCATGATTAGATGATGAATATCCTACCTTACATAATTCCTTAGTTCTCTCTTGTACATCCATAACTCATCAGTGATGTTGTTTCTACCTCTTGGGATAATTTAGATATTTTTCCTATTGATGATGCTCTTCATAACATAATGGTGTTTATGATTAATTCACTTATTTTCACCATAAGAAGCATTATTTTCGCCTCATAATGCTACTACTTACTTTGGTGAGTCCGACACATACCGTGATAGTTCCGAACCTCCATATATTATTTGTACAGAGATGGATACATCGAAGATTGTTCAACCGTTATCAATGAAAAAACAATTCAATATCATGTTTGTACATATAAAAATCCACAAATAGTTTTATTCGCTTCCTCTCTCACTCTCGACGAAAAAAATATCAGACAAGTCCTTCATGATTTCTCTATCATTTTTGCATGCTACTATAGTGATATGCCCATTATTGATCAATCTGTTGCAATGCATAACATTTTCCTTTATGCTGGTGCAAATCCCACAAAGAGAAAAATCGTAAATGCACCCCAAAGTAACACTCCCAATAAAAAAACAAATCCATAAATTTCTCGATTCTATTTTTTTATTTGCATTGTTGACTATCTTGAATGGGTATGTAATATGAAAATGTGATGAATATAGATGGCTAACTTCATTGTTGCACTAAATTTCATGATTTAGATAAATTTTGTCCCAAAGATAGTTTTTCATCATTGCCCCATACCAGTTGATTCTATAGCCAGATATGATATTCTATCTTTCATGGATGGCTTCGAATGGCTACAATAAAATTAAAATGAACCTTCGGATCATAAAAGAATTCTTTCACCACAATAGGGGAATGTTTTGTTACAATGTCATGCCCTTTTTCCTTATCGACATGAAATGACACACATATTCCATGATTATATCCACAAGATCATCGAATATTATGTTGATGATATATTAACTAAATCAAGACGCCCTTCTACCCATGCCAAATATCTAGACACTCTATTTCAATGCTTACATCAATATCACATATACCTAAATCCCAATAAATCTATTTTTGGGCTTAAAAATGGAAAACTACTTGGATACATTAGCTCACAACATGGCCTTAAAATTGATCCTAACAAAATTAAAGTCATTGTCGATATGCCTCCACCAAAAATTTATATCACCTATGGTTATTACAAGGAAAAATTCAAGCTATTAGCAGATTCATTGCAAAACATCTTGAAAATATTATACCATTAACACATCTCATGAAGAATGATACCAAATTTGTATGGGATGAGGAATGTCAAAAATTATTTGATGACATGAAATAAAATCTTTTACACCTATTTGTCCTAGTCCCTCTCGCTAGCTGACGGACTTTCTTACTACACATTTCCTCCACGTTTCATTCTTAGGGGCTTTACTAACACAACATGAAGATTCTCAACGTGAAAGAGAAATATATTATATTATTTGAAATCTACTCTCTTATGAATGCAATTGTAGCTACATCAAAAACCTATATCTCAAATCTGGTCTTTGTCATAGATAAATTACATTACTATCTTCTCGACAATTGAGGTATATACCATCACCAAGTTAGATCCGTTATGATACATCTTTTCCCATACGGATATGTTGATAATTATAGAACGTTGGGTTATCACGCTTCATCGAATTTGATTCCAAGTTCATACCAAAGAAAGAAATTGAATGAGTGTTCATAGCCAATCAACTAGATGTGGTACCCCTTCTCGATGCATCTCCAATCTCTTATTATTTTTATGATGATGTTTCTACTTATAATGTACTTTTATGGGTCTTGTTATCACTTTGGCACTAGTGTCGAGGTGGTCTTCATCACACAACAAGGTGATCCATTCCCTTTACAAATCTATTAGGGTTTTTCTCTATAAATAATATCGTCGAATATAAAGTCCTCATTCTCATCATTATCACTACTCAAAAACTACTCATTTACAACCTATGCATACATGGTAATTCTCATCTCGTCATAAATTAGGTCAATGATACATACAACACAAAAGAGGAACACTTAATCCCATACAATGCGGTTGAAAAGAACTCTTTGCTACATTTGAGTCTTACTCTATTACTACATTTCCTCATAAGGATAATCATCACGCAGACACTATGGCTAGCGCAACACCAATAATACTACCATATATTACTAAAGATCAAGCCACATTCATCATTAGGCACTTATGACATCCCTCCATGTCCACTTTACCACTTACACTTGCACCATCACGTGCACTCAAGACAATCTCGACTAGTTTATCGCCATGTACAAATTCTTAAATAATCAAACCATTCCTCATACTTTACAATCTCATGAAGCTCATACTTTACCATGCGAGACTACAGTTATGTCAAGGTTGGGATAGAATTATTTAAACATGCACTTGAGGGCTAAATCTTAAGTTGCTTAAGGTTTTCTCGATATTCCCACTTCTATTTTTGAAATACATGACAACTTGTGTAGTGGTCACTTCCTTGGAAAGGCTATATCTCAAAATATTTTTCTTAAAGGGTATTATTAGACCAACATAAAATAATACTACCTTGAATATTCCACTCGTCACAAGAAGTTTCAAAAGAATGGTAACCTCTATCACACACCTGCATATGATCTCCAGCTGATTGCGCTAGCTTTGGAAGTTTTTTTCTTTGGGGATTCAACCTCATTGGCATAATAAATCCCAAACCAATAGATGGAAACAAATACATTATCGTGGATATTGAATATTTTACTAAATGGATCGAAGAATCCCCACTACAAAACATAAATGGTCCTAACATTTGTGGTTTCCTCACTACCCATATCATCACACACTTTCGTGTGCCCTCTACCATTGTCAAAGATAATGGATCTTCCTTAAAAAATAAGGAGGTTAAAATTTTCTATAAAAAATTTAAAATTAGAAAATCATTCTTTGTACCCTACTACCCACAAGGCAATGGCCAAGGTGAAGCGACCAAGAAAGATATAGTCAAAATTATATGCAAGAAATATTCTTCAAGTGGTGATGATTGAAATAGTAAATTTATTTATGCTCTTTTTCCTTATCGTACTAGTGTGAAAATACTAATGAAACTCCTTTTTCATTAGTCTATGGTATTGAGAATATCATCCCACTCGAACATGAGATACCCTAATTGCATGTTTCACTCAAATGTTGACTTAAAAACAATGCATATTGTGAAAACCATGTATGTGAGTTAGAAATGTTAGAATCGCGCATTATTTAAGCACTCGACATCCTTGTGAAAGGTTGACTTAAAGACAATGCATATAGTGAAAACCATCTACATGAGTTAGAAATGCTAGATTCACACAATTTTTACGCACTCTAACATATTTGCGCATAAAACTATTTCATGATACACTCATATAACCACAAAAACCGCCCTCATGCTTTCAACATGGACGACCTCATTTTGAAGGAAATTTAGAGAAATACAAATGCTAAATCCTTCTTAAAGTAAAGTTTAAGCATAATTGGCTTCATCCTTTCATTATTACAGATAATATTTGAAATGGAGTTTATCGCCTTGCCACCCTTTGGGAAAGAAACTCAAAACCCCACTCAATTTCATGCATCTTAAAAAATAATATGCATAACTAAATACTCATTACCCGATTACGCACTCTTGTTCCTTGGATCACACTAGATTGTTGAGGGCATACTTTACTAATGAACCTCACACACCGCACAATACACACTATAGATTACACACCTATGCACATCACACAATTTTATACATATACATATTCTTCCTCTTCAATCTAGCTTGTGATCCTCTATGCACAACACTCACTACACGATGATGCATTCTAGTCCCATGGTTCATACTCAATTGCTGAGGGTCAAAATAAAAATTTAACCTCACCTCATCACATTTATATAATTCTACACTTTGATCTTCAAAAAAATCAATGAATCAATATTTTTATCATATCATGCAACATATTTAGTCATCATGTTATTCACACATTTTGTGATATGTTCTTTATAATAAATAATCACACTTTCTATCATCCCATTCATCTATATCATGATATACTCTTCATGCTAAATAGTCATACTTTATGACACCCTACTCATCCCACTTTAGGATATATAATCACACATCCTACCAAGTTCAAAAAAAAATAATGGTCAAATCATCGTTAAGTTGCACTCAATATCATATACACATCATCATTCTACACTCCAACCACTTAAATCATCAACTCTTCTTTACAAATGACAACAAATCACTGAAACCATTTCCCAATGATGCACTCTAATTTATGGTTCATTCTTAAATTATGAAGGGGTATAAATTAATGTACCTCATTTTGTACATATGTATCAACTTTGGGGGCACACCGATGTTGTCATTCACTCGTACACTCTAGTATGTCTCATCCGAACATACTTGTATATCTTGATCTTATTTAATCTTGTTAACTAATGCTTTAACATCTTCATCTTATTACACATGCTAAATAGATATTTTGTATGTAATTATCTTTATCATACACATATGCATGTTCACTTTCCTTTCTAGTTGTGATCACAAACCGTATAGATATATTCCATGCAATATGAATGCTTAGTGCAATACCTATTACCAATCTCATAGTGGCTCCTAGGGAATCCACTTTCATACACTATAGGTGATATTGGTTCATATTAATTCCTAACATCGTAATTTATCATATTATAAAGATTTGATGTAATTTCTATCTTTCTAACATGCTAACAGGTGCTTCATGTGCAACATTTTTTTGCATGACTAGTTACTTCCATGGTTGTTTGTTACATTGTTTTCCATTGTTTTCCACTATTGGTGGGCTTTTTTGTTTGTTTTCTCAGTGCACACTTGTATTCTTATAGCCACTACTAAATTTAATATCTTGCATCATTTTGAATGATGTCTTATGTTTTCAACCCTCTTTTCATAGTCTACATCATATCCTTGCATGTTTATCTTATCTTACACATTTTCTCGCTAGCTTGCATTTTACATGAGTGTTTTTCTTTCTTTGTAATAAGATTTTTTTCCTAGCCACTTGTTAGTGTGTGCATTCATTTCTACAAAGAACATTCCATTCCCCTACAGTTAAATTTTAGCATAGTGATTGGTCCTCCTTTGGGCCACATACTTCTTAAATGATGTTCGCATGCACCCCAAATAAGGGGGTATCATTTAGGACATAGTCACTCACCCCATACAACATTATACACAACCCAAAGTATTGATACAACATATTTTGCAACTTCAAACAAGGCTCATAATAATACTTGGGTCTTTAGCATAGTGGACATTCTTAGATTCCTGAAACTAGCTTGAGAAAAATGACGTCCTTTCTTGGATGCTAAAAACCAAGGGGAAACTACTCGGTGATTGGTAGTTGAGAAAAGTCTCAGAAATCCATGCACAACAACCTTTTAAAGGGCATAAAATCCTTAGCACATAAATTTATACACACCATATGTAGTGGTGTTCTACATACCGAGAAGAAGTTAAAGGTTGGTGGATGATAGCATAAAATTCTACATAAACTTCTTCCATTACAATAGCATGAGATTGGTCGAAAAATGTGTGGATCGATATCATCTTCAAGATCCTTTCTATACCCCTTTCTCTCATCACAGATCGTGCACACATGTTCCTTTTTCAAATTTTCATTATTTTGGCATACTTTCCTTACATAATTATTTTATACTTTGATCATATACATATGTATTTGGCTACTTGTCATCTTCTATTTTGTGGGTCCTGTCCATATCGAAAGTGGTAGTCAACATCAACAAAACCAACATCACACACATTGACATCAACAACAAGCACATTATGACATATAAACATTACTTTTTCCCTATATTCATTTCATCATTAGTTTTTATGCTTTCTCTTCCTTAGTGTCCGCACTTTACATTTTTATCAATCCACGATTTGTCTAGTCCCTCAAGATGATTTCAACAATGATCTACATGGTAATCATGTACACATATCTATCTACTTTATTTTAGTGAGATTTCCGCTCACCGACATAAAGTTGGGGAAAATGTAGACACACAGTCACGTACTTTGGGTAAATATCTACTATTCATGTATGATTCCTAAGAAAGAAAGGTATGAATTAACCCATGTATTTTTCCACCTTTCTTTGGTCTTTGTTGCTTCTTTTAGTTTTACACCCTTACTTTCTCAGTCTACCATTTTACTCATTGAAATTTTTCATCATGGACACTCGACACCCATATAGGACTCCAGCGTCATCATCTTTGTTGGGTACCCATGTCCTCTCTACACTTTACTCACAATTTTTGGGTCCTTTCTAGTTGTTTCAACTTATTATCTATTTGGTAGTCAGCCTTTTTGGGGTTAATTTTTAAATTCTAGCGAGGGAAACATATAAATATAAAGCTATGTGATCAAAATAAGGGACCAAGCACTAAACACTATGTGTCACCACATAAGGTGGCATACATCAGGGCATATAAGATCTCTATTTGCATCTATCTAACTCCATCACAAGGGACATCGGGGCGGTTTTCTTCATCACACTTCATAGGAGGGGAAGTCATTCTATTCCATGTACACATTTATTAAATTATACATATAGATATTTTCTATATATCCAAGTGACACAAAGAAAAGAGAAACATATGGTATAGTTTTACACACACACGCACACACAAAAATACATTCGGTATTATATGTATCATAGTTCTTAGTCGTAAGTTCACCATTGTGGCAGATCCGGGCACTACTGAAACGAGGTTTAGAGGCGGCCATGGGAACCCATCTCCATCTCATGTCACCCCATTCATGTCTCATCCTCCATATTTGAATTTTCTAGTGATTTCTTTTTGACAATGCATTCTCTTTGTTCATCCAAATGAGAATTGGTCTAGTCTAGATCTCATTGCAAATTAACTAAGGCTCTTTACCCTCTCTTTTTATTATCGTTTAATTATTTATTGCTTTGTTGCATGGGTGTAATTCCTATCTTTCAATTTCAATTATTTACTATTGTTATAGAATTCAAATTAAGCTCTCATAAATTATAGGTTAGCATAACCAATAAGTAGATAGATCTTCGGGCATACATATATCTTATGGAGATTTCTAATTTATTTACATTTTGAAAACCAAGGATACCTTTGTTGGACCATATATTTAATTCCTAGGATATATATATCTTATAAAGTCATGCACCTATAGATTCTCTAGTTCCATAGTCATTTTTACATAATCCACAACTCCATATATTCTTGTTCTAGTCCTATATAACTCTGAAATATCATTGAATAATTAAATCTATCTCTTCTCTTATGTTTTAAACTATTTTTTGACAATTTAACAATAAAATAATTAATCTCAAGTTAGAATGCATAATTTTGGTCATGTATAATTGATGTTGTAAATTAATTAGATTATAATAGTCTTCATGTTTCTATTACTTATACCATTTTTAATTGTTATAGATCAATAAAACCTTATAAACTCTTTAGGGTGTAAATAAGTTTATGTTTATTTCTATATTTTAAAAAAAAAATACATTATCAAAGGAATGTGATCAAATGGATATAATAGTAATAACCAATATATATCATGAAGGAAAGAAGAAAATGTAAAAATAATTAGATAAGAGTGACTTACGGTATCTGCAGATCTTGGACAATTCTAGTTTTGAAACCGAGTGAAACATGTTAGATCTAGAATGATTAAAATTTGCATAGAAAACTAAAACTTGAAACTCCTTCAAATAGGAATGAAGAAATATGAATTAAACCACCTAGATGTTATTTTCTAAGTTGGGTGCTAGTATCTGACAATAGATTTATATATAATATTCTTAAGGTCTAATGATTTTTGTTTCATTTAAGTATTTGTCGCATCCACTTCATGGTAGGGTTCTTATATCATGCATGAGTCAAAAAACCCAAGGTGTTATCTACCTTCATAAGGCTCATGAAAAATTTATACGAAATAAATAATGCATGTGCTTGAGTCGGACTGAACTTGGTGGTCACCTAAATTTGATCATCATCTAGTACTACACTACATTTAAGTCTACATTTAATTTTATTTTGTGTGTGTTATTGAAATTTTCCCCTTAAATTTATATTTCCCTTGTTATGTTTGTACTAAGATAGAGGGATAGAACTAATTTTCCCGCAATATGAATGTGTGAGATGGAATTCAGAAACAGTCTTTCTTATGAAAAAAAAATGATCCCAAATGTAGTCCATGAATGTTTCTCTTTGCCAAAATAGTAGATTACAAGTAATAACCAAACGTTTTCTAGACCCTAATGATATTAAGTTATTTACATATATTATTCCCTTATATTAATTTCATCATTAACAACCAAAAAAATTGACCTATAGTGATGGGTAGTAATTAAGAAAAACAAAATATGTGGCATTTGAATCTAAGAAAAGGAGGAAAATGAAAAAAGTGCCCATGCACTCATGTCCCTAATGGGTGGTACTTTCGAGATGATAGGAGGACATAACGGAAAATAAAGAGCTATGTTACATGTTTTCCAATGTATAAAAGTAATGTTATCATTCAAGAAAATAAAATGATAATATTTTCAAAAGGATAAAACAATGTAAAAGAAATAAAAATGTTGTTAATTTTTAGCTTTCCTAATTATGATTATTGTATATAATGACATTTTTAGAGGAATGATGTAAATAAAAGTGTATGATTTCATGATAAATTTTTCCTCAACTTTATACTAGTTCTTGAATATTTGGTATTATAAAGTAGATAGGAAGATCCAAAGGAGTTGTAACTCTAAACCGTGTCGAATAAGGAATGTAAAATTGGTGTTATGTTGAATAGAGATTGTAGAATTTGTATTATGGAATCGAAAAGAGAATAAATATCTTAGAAGTGACCTTGTGTGTGTAGTAAAAAATATGTCTACATTTTTTTCCTTTGATATTTCTAGTGTCGAAGAGTTTTGTGCTTGAGATTGTTTCTTGTTCATTTTATGTATTTTCTTTTATCTAGAGTACGATCAGACCTAAAAAGGAAAATAAGTGTATTCAATTCTCATTATAACTAAAATTTAACTTTAACTTTTTAAGTGTGAAAATAAAAAAGCATATTGAAATACAAGTTATTTAAGGATAGAATACACTTGAATGTTGTTAGAGAAGAGTTAGAAATATGCATGTATTTTTGTCATAAATGTTGAGAATAATACTAAGGATTTATGTGTCTTGTCTCCAAATTGAGGATTTAAGCATCCTATAAAAATAATAAGGATTTATATATCTTCTTTCCAATAGAAGAGTATTGGAAGAGTTATAGGATTTAGTCTCCAATTGTTAACACTTTCCTATGAATAAGTGCCACTAAAAATGGTCACACACCTAATAGAAATTTGTTATAGATGACACTTCATTCTAGGAACATTATTTTACTACATATTCCCTAGTTCTCACTCCTTATTTGATCCCACAAATATAGAGTTATTAGTTCCTTTCTCAATGTATATAAATTGCTACAAATTTTGTTCTTGTTATCCTGATTATAACCCATAAATAAGAATATATTATGGATTTTGGAGAAACCAATGACTTGAAACCTATTGATCACGTAATATACATGAATTTACCCCATGAGAGAACTAAAAATGTGGGACACTCATACCTAGTGTTCATGTATCCATTCTTTGCTTCTCTCCCCTGCATTGATATTGGCATAAGTCTTATTCTAGAACCATGTTATTAGATCCTATTTTTGTTTTTTTGTTGTGTACAGGTTATTTTTCTGGTATAATAACTATCGCGAGGGTGAAATAGTCAACCAATGATTTCCCTAACTAATTTTTGATGCATGAGATGAACCAAGGAGAGCGCATGACCAAAATTAGGAAATCTAAAATTGATGTGTACATATGAAATAGAATGCCTAAAGGGAATATGGAGTATGGCTG
Source organism: Taxus wallichiana var. yunnanensis (assembly GCA_018340775.1). Classification (NCBI taxonomy): domain Eukaryota; kingdom Viridiplantae; phylum Streptophyta; class Pinopsida; order Cupressales; family Taxaceae; genus Taxus; species Taxus wallichiana. The sequence continues at coordinate 362,540,399 of CM031241.1, forward strand.
CTAATAATAAGCCACATGAAAAAAAAATGGAAAGGTTAACCCAAATTGTTAGTCGAGAAAAAAACATGGAATGATGTAATAGAAACTAGGTGTTATTCGGAGCCAAAATCCCCCTCTTTTTGAAGTCAAGTTTTGAGAATTTTGAGTTAGTGCCTTGGAATAATCCATTGTTTGAAATCGTGGGTGCCTAGTTTTAATCTCGCCCTTTCACTTGAAAATTATTTTTCTTCATAGTTTGAAGTATTTTCTATTTCACCATCCGGATGTTTGAAAATATTTTCCTTCATTCGAATTTCATTGTCAATCCTTATCTTTGGCTTTGGATCATGTTGAGCCTGGTATTGTTTGTAGTTTTTCATTCCATGGAGAAAAATTTGAAACTCGGGCATAAACAAAGGGTTTTCCCTTTCATTTTTATGTTTCCACACTCATGAATGACAGGTTTATCTTCCATGTCAATTTTCGCCCCAACATCCATGGGCACATGGACATCTACGATTGGATCTTTGTGAGTGCCCAACTTTAAAAAAAAAAAAACTAAAATAATAATAAAATTCGAAATGTGTTTGGTGGTAAAGTAGACATGGGGGGAAATTAATGGAAATGACAAGAGTAGAGTGCGTAACAAGCGGAGAATGACACATAATTGTGGATGCCAAGAATTATCATTTTCTTTCTTGAATAATACATGCACTTTATTGATGAACTCCAGATTATTTTTGCGAAAACCCAAGTACACGTTGGGATTTTTAGTAGTATTTGGTTAGTGCGAAAGGAAGGTGTTTTAGTGGATAAAATTCAATTGACAGGATTAAATCCAAACTCCTCCACATTCTCCAGTATACATGTGTCTTTTATAATCCTCTCCCATTTTGCATAAAAATGAGGAAGCTCTATAACAGGGTAAGGATCGTCCATCAAAGCATATTGGAAATATGGTATTTTTTTCACTTTGCTAGCTGCCTCCCAATCTGTGCCAAAATAGAAATTGTTTTGTCATATGTCTTAGCTACGAGTGCCTGACAGATATGTATGCTATTGTGGAAACATGGGTTTTTCATTTGATCTATTCGAATGAACACTAGACGAAATGTGGCGCCATGAGGACTCCAAACGATAATGGGATTTGTACGAAATGGTTTTGTTGAAAAGGCTTTGGAATGTTGAGAAATGTGCCATGTCTGAATTCATATTTTCAAGTAAGCTGCTTTTGTTTTGATAATTTTCAGCAGAGCCTAAAATACTTCTATGATATCTAGAGATTTCCATAAAGAAATAAATCTTTCTCCTTGTTTATAGAAGGATTATGACCATTTTTCAAGAGGATGCAAGATCGTTTAAGGGGAAGATTATCTTCATGTTTGTTATCTGGGAAAATATTAAAGAAAATAAAGATGTTTTAGACACTAAAGTGGAGATCGTTAAAAAGATGAGGATGTTGTTACAATTTAATTTTTGCAACAACAGTGATGATTTGTGAATATATATTGCTATATATACTGATGAACGCCTTTATATAGGTGATAGGGAGGCTGGCGTGAGGGAGAGGCAACCGATCAATAACAAATACTAACAAATGTATTAGTTATCTAACATTCCCCCTTAATACATTGCTCTTACAAATGTACCCCTAAATAAATCAAACTTCACCTCCGAGAGGCTTGGTGAGAATATCTCGCAACCCGAGAATCGGTAGAGGCAAGATCGAGCTGAATTTGGTGGTTCAAGACTGCTCACGAATGTAGTGACATTCGACCTCAATATGCTTTGTCTGCTCATGGAAAACAGGATTCTTCACAAGCTTCAACACACCTTGATTGTCGCAGTTGAATGATGGGAGGTTTCTCTTCAGAATCCCTATATCCGCAAGAATGCGACGTAACCAAATTGCTTCGCACACACTCCTCGTGCAGGCGGTATTCAGCCTCGGTGGATGAGAGAGAAACAACAGTTTGATTTTCACGATCCACGAGATAGGTCCAGATCCGAGATGAAAACATATCCTAAAGTGGATTTCCGTCATCAACGGATCCCGCATAGTCCGATCAGATATCCCTCGTAAGAAGAACTCGAGTGTTCTTCTCGATACCTGCACCAAAGTCAATCTGTACTCGGACATATCTCAACACATGCTTTGCTGCTATCCAATGACATTTCTTCGGCTCCTGCATAAATCTGGAGAGATAGCTCACCGCAAAGCAAAGATCTGGTCTGGTATAAGTCAAGTAAATGAGACTCCCCACAAGCTGCCTGTAGTGAGTGCCATCTACCTGTGGTGAATCCTGGAATCTAGATAGTTGCAAACCTTTTTCCATAGGTGTGGACATTGGTTTACAATCTGACATCCCATACTTTTCCAGGAGTGTCTTGGCATATTTCATCTGGGAGACGAAGATATGATTCTTCTTCTGCCATATCTCTAAGCCAAGACAATAGTGAAGTAGCCCCAAATCAGTCATGTCGAAGGATTTCTTCAGATCATTCTTTACATCATCTACAAGATTGTCAGAACTTCCTGTGATCACAAGATCATCTACGTACAAAACCAAAATGACAATCTCTGTTCCTACCTTCTTGATATACAAATTTGTATCTGAGGGGCTACGAGTGAATCCATGCTGCAATAGGTGATCATCAATTTTTATATACCATGCCCTAGGTGCTTGTTTAAGTCCATAAAGAGACTTTATCGACGACATACCTTGTGTGGTTGATGCTCGTCTACAAACCCTTCAGTGGGCCATGTACACTTCTTCTTCGCAGATCACCATTTAGAAAAGCACTCTTGACATCCATCTCGCTGAAGTTTCCATCCATTTTGTGCTGCCAAAGGCACATACAACTCGATGGTTTTGATCTTCAGCAAGTGGGTGCAAAGGTCTCATCATAGTCAATTCCTTCTTGCCGAGCATAACCCTTTCGCAACAAGTCGTGCTTTGTGTTTGTCGATCAACCATCTCGCTTTATATTTTGTTTTGAAAATCCATTTGCAGCCAATGGATTTCTTACTGGAGGCAGATCGACAAGTTCCCACGTCCGATTCTCGAATCGGGGAATCATATTCAAGATCCATAGCTTGTTTCCACCGTGGTTGGTCTAATGCCTCACGAACAAAGTGTCGTTCGGTGCTCTCAACAACTCGAACTCATGAGTGCAAAATTTACCTCATGTCTAGCTTGACTTCGTGTTCTAACTCCCGTAGAAGTACCAGTGAAGTGAGTTCGTGTGTGCATCCCCGATAGTACTCTAGACCCATTTCAGACGTTGACGTCGCGTTGCTGATGTGAAGATGTGTTTTCCAAAGGTGCCAAGATCAACGAACAAATCTCCACTCAGCCTCTTCTTCTCTCTCGAGAAGAATCATCTTGCTCATCATCCGGATGTGTGAGCAATCTATGTGACGAGGTCGGTAATGGATCTCCATTGTGTGGCAAGGAGTCAAAGGACGACTCATCACATACCACATCTCGACTCTCGTAGATCTTCTTCGTCTCAGGATCCATGAGACGATATGCCTTTGAGGTAGTACTATACCCCAAGAAAAGACATGGCGTTGTCTTTGGATCGATCTTCTTCCTTCTTTTATCCTGGAACATGCATATATGCAAAGACAACCAAAAACTCTTAAATGATGAATAGAAGGTTTACGACCACCCATACCTCTTCCTGTCTTGTTCTCGCAAGATCTTCGTGGGTGCCTATTGAGTAAATACACTGTCGTCTGATCGCTTCGCCCAAAATCGATCCTCCAACTTGGCGGTCGAGAGCATACAACGAGCCATCTCCATGATAGTCCTATTGTGGCGCTGAAATCCCCTGCTCTGTTGGGGCGATAGGAGCATCAAATGTTGTTGAATGCCATGCCGCTTGTATGCTAAGAACTTCTTTGACACAAATTCCCCCTCGATCCGAGCGGAGGAGAAGAAGAGGCTTCCCTGATCGCCGGTGGCTTGCTTTGGTAGAAGGTTTGAAATTGCAAGTGCCTCACTCTTCTTCCGAAGGAAATATACCCACATTTTCCGTGAGTAATCATCAATGATGAGCTGAAAGTACACAAAACCTTGAAAGCTAGCTGGCAGGGGTCCGCACAGATCGGTGTGAACGACCTGAAGATGCTCTGTAGAATGATAAGAGCTCTGTTTGAATGGACCTCTATGTTGTTTGCCCGCAAGACATCCTGAGCAAACAGGTAAGGAATGGGAGAGTGGAGGAAGCCCTCTTACCATTTCCTTCGCACTGAGTTGATGCAGAGCCCCGGCAGAAAGATGACCATATCTAAAGTGCCAAAGTGCAGTGGACTCTGCCGTTGATGCAGAGAGAGCAACGCTAGATGAAGTGACCGCATCCAGTGCAAATAGACGGCCCTTCAGAAATGCTTGAGCAAGGACTGACTCTCCCTGGGAAATGATGCAGGACTTGACCCCTTTTTCAACAAAGAATTCAACCTGCATTCTATGGTTAAGAAGTTGACTTACAGACAAAAGATTTGAAGTCAAACCTGGAACATAGAGCACCTTTGTGAGTGTACATCTTCGTGTTCCAAGAGGAATGATGACATCACCAATCCCTGCTGCAATATACTCTTGATTGTCTCCGCAATGGTGATCCGATCTCCGTGGGCTGGTCACTCGAGTATGGAACAACTTCGTTGCTACCATGTGTTTGGCACTGAATCAATCAACCAGACATCTTTTCGACGGCGCGAAGTCTCGTGAGACTAGAACAATGTAAGAATGAGTCGATCTCGTACCTCTTCATCCGAGGTGGCTTCTCATTGAGCAGAAATGTGGCCCTTTCGCCTCGACACGAGCATGCCATCGGGATTTCTTAGAATATCCTCGCCGAAGTGCTCTCTTCGCCAGAATTTCCATACTTGCGACCGTTGTAATAACAGTTCGCAGTCGTGTGCGTATCCGTGGAGCAAATGTGGCACCACCGATCCGCCTTGTGATTATGCTGCTTCTGGGGTGGCCGATGTGAAGATGGCTGCTGAGCATGCTGCTTCTGATTTTGGGGGGCAGATTGCCCTTTCCGAGGCTTATGTTTTTGCCTCGTGATAAGAGCCTTGTCTTCGAAGGCTTCTTGTACATTTTGCATGGCTTCTTCCTGCTGGAGATAATTCACCAGGGTTGCAAAACTCACCTCCTGTTGAGTAATTGTCAACGTGGTGATCAGTGTCCAAAACCGTGACGGAAGAGCTCGCAGGGTGAGCGGGACAAGCAACTTGTCGTCCACTGGTTCTCCAAGTGCAGAGAGTTCTGCACGTAACTCAGCTACACGCCGCAAGAAGGCTTCTACTGATTCACCTTCATGCATACTCATCGTATGAAGCTTTGTCTGAAGTTGCAACTTTGACGTCAGATTCTTAGCTTCGTAGATGGTACACAATGTGCTCCAAGCCTGAGAAGAAGCAGTTGCTTCTCGAATGTATGGCTGCACCTCATCAGAAAGACTGAGGGTGATGAGCATGAGTGCTTTCGCATCAGCCTTTTCATATTTTTCCAACAGATCATCGTCTGCAGGAGGGGCGTCTTTGCCAGAGACAATCCCCCAAAGGTCTTCGAATTGAAGAATCGTCCGCATTTTGGTTTTCCATGCGGCGAAATTTGGCCCTTTCAAGAGTTGGGCATCTGATAGCAATATTTTTGGAGCAGACATTTTTGCAATTTGCCGACTTTGCTTGCACGTAGCAGTCACAAGCACGGATCTTGCTTAGCAATGTCTCCTTTCGTGAGTAGAGGACGGACAGTTGCTCCAGCAATGAGTCTCTTCTCTGAATCTCCACGTACAGCACAAACGGGACAGTTTCAGTCTCCACAGCTCGCACGCACAGCAATTGGGTGGTCTCAGTCTCCACAACAAAGAAATGGTGGTCTCAGTCTCCTCGCAAACGCGGGACAGGCACACTCCTCCTTCACGCGGGACAGGCGCACTCCTCCTTCACGCAGGGACAGGCTCAGTCTCCTCTCAGCAAAAGAAATGGCTAGCAACTGGCTCAGTCTTCTTCTCCGTCAGGCACGGCCTTCACGCAGGGACAGGCTCAGTCTCCTCTCGGCAAAAGAAATGGCAATTCTTCCTTTCACGCAGGGACAGGCACGCAGGGACAGGCAACTTCCTTCACACACAGCGCACCAGACTTTGCTCCAGTCTCCACGCACGCACAGGACAGTTTTCGTGAGCGGGACAGGCACTTCCTTCACGCACAGCAGCAAAGAAATGCTCCACCTTCACGCACAGCAGCAAAGAAACGCTCCAGGCACTTCCACGCGGGAACAGGCAACTTTGCACCCTCCTCACGCACCAAAGAAAAGCGTTTTTCCTTCACGCACCTCCTTCAGGCGGCACGCACAGCAAAAGAAACACCAAAAGCACGGGACAGGGAACTCAAAACCACGCGCACCAGTCTACTCCTCCACGCACGACCTCGACCTCTCTCTGATACCAATGATGGACGCTGTGAATATATATTGCTATATCTTCAAATGAATACAATGAACGCCTTTATATAGGCTGATAGGGAGACTGTGCGTGAGGGAGACGGTTACAACCGATCAATAACAAATACTAACAAATGTATTAGTTATCTAACAACAACTACGGACTTAGAGGTGGTAGGTTGCCTCTAACTGATATTTTGTCCCTTGCAAGGTTTAAGAATTATTCTCCTAGAAATCGGGCTCATGGTTTATATATCAAGGAAATTGAAAAGGATGTAATTTTTGATAACTTCCACTTTGTATTTTGGGCTATTTTTCTGAAGTATGGAGGAAGCCAAATCCAGACTTGGTGTAAAGTTGATGTAGGAGGGTCGAATGAGGGTCAAGCATTTGTAACGTTTCCACCTACGGAACTTGCAGATCATGCTTTGAAAATGGCCCATGGATTTGTGTTAAAAGGAAAGTAGATGAGAGTTCCGGGTGCATGCAAACCATTTAACGAAGTGCTAAAAGAAATTCAACACCTTTCTAGAATGTGGATGAACCCCTCTTCACTGTAGATGCAAAAATCTCCCAGGCATGGTTCATCTCTCCTCATCTCTCATAATTTATGTTCCTTAGTTTTTCTTTTGCAATGGAATAAAATTTTAAACTGAAGGATGTTCGTATAATTGATTGTATCAAATAAACTTGTCTTAAAACAATAAAACGTTATATCTTAACTTACAAAATCCAATATTCCTTGGTAGACAATGAACTTAAACCCTCACTTCGTGAGGATGTAGTAAACGTCCCAACCAAACTAGATTTCTACAGTACTCCTTTCTATTTACAAGATGAAGTTGACTTCCCTGTGAATATGTTGACCATTTCCTAGTTTAAATTGATAAATTACATTTTTCAGAGACTCGCAAAATAACCTTCATAACTTTAAAAAGGAGTTGTTAAGCTTCCTTCATGTACCTTGTTATGTGAGGATTCACTTCAATCCTTGAATCGACCTCGAATGATCATCTGTGATCTTTTTGACGCCCTTCTAGGAGCCCTTTTACACCATTTTCAAGTGTAGGAAGTTGTTTAAATTGAAAAGTTAGGTTTCGTATCAGCTCATCGTTTTAATCCTGGACAACAAAAATGCTTATCCGCCTTCGCCAACCTCTAGTAATTCCAATAGAAAATTTCCTAGAACCATCAGTTTGGGGAAAGATAGTCTTCTAGATAGTTTGGCAAGGTCATTTTGTAGGTCTTGATCGTGATTCGACTAGGTCAACTTTGGGTCAATTATGGACCGATGGCCTCGAAACTTGCTGCAAATCATAAACCGTTCTCCAATTCTGAATTTCATCGTTCCTGTGAATTCTTGGTGTATAGGAGAACACGTCGAAATTTACTGTGGTGTGTTTTCTCATTAAGAGAAAACAATTGAAAGTGGTTTCTTAGCCTCTGAGCCTAAATTGGGCATTATTGACAACTAGCAAGAAAATGTAAAAATAAAGTTGTAGGACCCCCATCGGGTTACCAGATCAACATGGAAAATTGTTGACACTTGTAAATAACTGTTTGAAACTATATCATGTGACTTTTTGTTTGAAATAGAATTTTTGGAAAAATAGTGTTTCTCTCTCTTCCCTATTTATTTCTCTCTCCTTGGTTAAAAATTGAAGTGAAATGAAATGAAATAAATATGTCTCTAACCTTCTTCTTTCGAATGCAAATTATTAATGTTATTATGTAAATGGGAAACTAAATACATTCATTATGTTAGATTAGGGTGGATGTCATGCCAACGATTTATCATTGATTTCATGCTCACATGGTTTTGCAGGATGCAAGAAAGATGGCGAAAAGACGTTGAGTAAATTCATTGTTTATTTTTGTAATATATTGAAAGACTTATTGTTGAAATTGGTAGTATGTAAAATTTTCTAGATTAAGAAGTGCTTGGGAAATTTGTAACTATTCATGGATGTTATTTTGATCCCAAAATTTTTATGGTAAAAGTTGAATATATATGTCAAATGGAATTGAAATTAATACCTTGTAGTGAACTTCTATGGTGCAATTATTGGTTAAATATTTGGTTGTTGTGTTTCTTACCTTGAAAATGTAATAAAGGAATCTAACCACAATAGTCAACCCGAGTATAAGATTTGTGCATAACTTGTCTTTATGTGAGATCCTTCTTAGAATAGAAGAGATTGAAACTGTAGAATGAACTTAAAAATTGCACTCGATGGAACCTTCTAGTTTAAGTAAATAAGAGCCCAATTTTTGAGTTGTCTTCATAGTTGATATGTCTATAAACATCATCGTAAACCTGACGGTTAGGAACGACATGGTCAAACTATTTTTGGTGCAAGCAAAACTAACACTTCCTTGGGGATCATGTGTAGTTATAGTGCTTCCAATCATATACTTCTTCAAGATGTTAGACAACTTTCATAACTCTTAATGTTAAAAAGTGACGCCAAAAAGAGACCTAAGAAACAGTGTAAATGAAATGAGAAACAAGAGTATATGTGATAATGGTTTAGGAACAAATTTTCTCCTGAAGTCCTTATGGTAGATTTAAGCTTTGACTTTTTGTTATTAATGGATACAAATTGTTCTTGGTGGGACTAGGCATTTGAGCCAGTATAGAGTCCACTAAAAATAAAATAAAATTATGTCATGTAAATGCTTAATTGAATCAAACTAAATTTGGAACTAAAATGACCATATTATGAGAACAATTGTGCTTCTAATGGAAGGAAGTTTATAGAAAAGGGAAACTTGAACCTTCACCTCCTTTGATGTGTATTATTTTCTCCATGACAACTTCTGGTTGGTCCCCTTGCATAATGAGGGTAAAATTAAATGTCAACTAAACATATTTGAGAAACAAACCTTTAGCATAAGAACAAGAGAATTAGGAACTTTTTATGTAATTGGAAATATGGAAAATAATTAGGTAAGTTATGGAGATTGTGGTAAGGGATAAAGAGCCAACTTAAATGGGTAAACTGTAAGTTGAATGTGAAATGAACTTATGAATCTGTAGGTGGAAAAAGGAGAAACTTATACTTACATAATAATGTTATTGAAATGTTAATCGTAACAAAGATGTAATCATGGTAATGATGTGTGGTGGGTTTTCCAATCCTTGAGTCCCTTTTCTTTCTTGTGGCTGAGTCATTGCTAGTATTCAATCTTTTGGGAAAGTGTGGCAACGACATGTATTTGGTGTTGTTGTGTGTTATGTGAGTCATTGAGACTAAAAGCACAAAGTATATTAATAATTGTTAATAATGATTAAGGTTTTCTAAACACAATTAGTGAATTAACAAGTGATTAGGATGTTAGGATCCTTAATCAACCACTTAGGGTCAATTAGGAGGCTAGGATAAGCTTTTTGAAGCTTGTTGAGATGTTGTGGAGTGAAATGGGATGATTTTGATTTGTTAGAAGAGGCATTTGAGCCAATAATAGAGTATATTGATGAAAACAAGGGTAAAATATGCTTAATTAGCTAAAAATCACTAATTATATTTTTAGAAAAGGATTCGACTTACGATTATTTGTAAAGTAGCATCCTCAATGTGAAATGGGTTAGGTAATTAATAAAGTGTTGTTAATTGACCAAAATTGTAAGAAACATTAGTTAATTAGCGAAATTAACTAATTATAATAAAAATGGTAAGAATCAAATTGATTTATGTGTTTTTAAAATAACATTTCAAAAGTGTAGTTTAGGTGTCTCAAAAGCATAGGAAGGGAATTATATTTTATTCCATCCACACATGTTATTACATTACTAAATTCTAGCTCTGACCTTTAATCAAGTGCAACTTACAGGAAGGGCGTCATAGGGCACCATTCTTACACACACACACACACAAGAACTATATGCACTCTAAGATATAGTATAACGATTGGTTGTAAGTTCACTCTCGAGTTGATCGTTGGGACCATTCTAAATCCTTAATATGAATTTTAATTTCTATGTTTGATGTAGATTGTGTGCTTGTTCAAGTTAAATTCTCTTTTACAGGTGACAAGTATCATCAACAATCATAGTGTGAACATCACGATATCAACGGATAGCAATTTTGAAACCCTTGAGATAGAAGAAAATTATATCTTGAGCTCCTGCATAGTAACCAATTCCCATATTGAGTCACCAATGCGTAGGCACTTCTATCTTGCAATAGGCATCCATGTCTGACATTAATCTTAGGTTTTAGATTTCAAAGTGAGTACTAATGACAATTTTTTCATTTTTTCAATACTACGCACCTTCTAGATCACTTCTATTAATTTGAAAATAAGATAAGTTCCTCTATCTCTCTTTCTTGTTTATGGTTTCATACTTTACATGCTAGTTTGATTATTTTATATGGTTTTTTAGATTTTTACATCATTAGGAACAATATTTAAATTGTAATGAGATTTAATTAATTCAAATTAAGTTAAATAACATTGAAATATCCTCACATCATTCCAAGTGGTGGCCACTTCTCAAGAATTCCATTTAGGGGCCATCCCTTTCACTTGTATGATTAATGTATATTTCAACAAGTAAAGGAAAACCATCAAGATTTTAGAGCATAATGGAGTTTTCTCTCATTATCATTGGATTCATTTGTAAAATAAATCATTTTGACCCCTCAATCTCATTGTGAGACCAAAAGGGAGTCATCATGAGTGATGCCTATATTCAAATTAGGATCACATTAGAGGTCTCACAACATTGTTCCTAAACACCCATAAGGCAATATGAAGTGTTTGTGCATCTTGCGAAGGAGGATATTTTTATCATCATGCCTCGAGATCATCAAGTTATTCATCAACAATAGATTAATGAATCCCTTCCCTTTATATATTTTCTCTCTCCATATTCTAACTTTCAATTTAGAATGTACTTTTCATAATTTATCCTATTTACTTAAGTGATGATAAAAAATTCGTATAATGTAACGTACTCTCTCGATATATAAAAGAAGTACTTAATTTGTCTCTTTTAAGGGAAATTTAAAAGTCACAACTGATGGGACATGAGGATTCATCTGGGAGGTAGATGAAGAATTTATTTGATATTCTATAAATTGGAATGGATTCTCCATTCCATTAGAGTCAATGTTTTTTTTTTTAATCTTGAAATTTAGGTTTTCTTTTGAAATTGAAGATTGTTGTAAGTTTTGAGCTTTGTATCAGCACTACATAATAAATAAGAGTTGAATGTATTCTATTTCCTTTTCTTATGCTTTCCTATAATCTCTTTATTCTATAAATTTGTAAACACAATGATCAAGAAGGAAATTTTTGTCCTTGATTGAAAAGTCTAAGGAACCGTGTCTTTCTGGTATGTTAGTCTTTCTAATTGCTTAAATTTTTGTTTTATTCTAATTAATTGTTTACCATGTATCTAGTTATTGTGTGTGAAATTGTCTACTACCGAATCACAAAAATAACCCCTCTCTTTGCTTATTTCCCCAACTCTCATTTATCCCTCATCGTTATAGATTCCTCACTTGTACTTCATACAAGAACTTTTCCATAGGCTCGGTGAAGTGTTCCTATCTGAATCCTTATCCTATTGTTCACCCCATACAATTAGGATAGGTTACATTTAATAATGAGAGCCTCCCCATTCCCAAGAAAGAGGGGTATGACCCTGTGATTTTTGGTCAAAACACATAATATATAAAATGAAAAATTATTTTACCAATATAGTTTCTAGCTTGCTAAAAAAATTTTAAACCTACATATATTGAAGATTTCAGTGATCCATGTGAATGATAGTTTGTTTACCCATCATGTAATGTCTTTTATTTCTTGACCACTTTCACAAGAGAATAAAATTCCTTATCATATGTAAAATAATTTATGAACTACACAATGTAACAATTCGTAGTGATAACATATGGGCCTACCTCCCTAAAGTAGGAGAGACCCCATACCATAGTGAATAAAATCAGTTTCCAATTTGAAAGGCATCTATAATTTAGGTAATCTTGAATAAGGAGCATGAATAATATTATATTAGAATGAATCGAAAGAAATATTTTGTTTCTTACCCCAATTAAAATCCTTACACCCTATTATCACTAGATGTAGCGGCAACTGCTTTGTGGATGATAATTTTTAATGAATTTCCTCAAATACTAAACTACAACAATAAATATCACAGTCTTGATAAAAATCAATGGTGTAGGCCAATTATGAATATCCTCGATCATTATTGGATCAATCCTAAACTCTCCATGTCAAAAAACATGTCGAGAAAAGATAAGTGACTTATGAGAAAAATCACACTTATTCTCATTCAACACTAGCCTATTCTCCTTAAGAACTTGCAAAACTTCAAGCAAATGATCAATATGCTCCACAAAATTTATGATAAAAATAATAATTTCATCCAATTAAAAAATAAAAAATTAATAAATAAACTAAGCTATTACCTCATTCATAAACCACATGAAGGTAGTTTGTGTATTTCATATCCAAAATTGTAATACCAACCATTCATATAAACCCTACCTTGTGTTAAGTATTGTTTTTCGGATCTCCTCTTCCTTTATCCACATTTTGTGATACCCATATTTCAAATCAATCTTAGTAAAAATGTTAGCATGTTGTAACTCATCCAACAAATCATCAATGTGAGGAAGAGGGTACCTTTTATTTATGGTTATTTTATTAAAATATTTGTAATAAAAAACATTCATGAAGAATATTTCTTGGGTAATAAAACAATAGAAGCACCATATGGAGAAGTTCTAGAGCGGATTAAACCTTGTTTAATCATAAAATGCAACTATTGTTTCACCTTATTGGCATCTTTCAAATCCTACATGTATAATCCCAAGTTTTAGAGTTTCTTTGTAGGGTAACAATTATATCTCATGCCCAATTGTCACGATCGGAGGCAGCCCAACAGGATCTTAGAAAAAAATTCTAAACTACTAAACCCACTTTTGAATTTATGCGTTCTCTTTGTTAGAAAACATGATACAACTTATTTTATATGTAACAATGTCATCTTCTAGCACATCCATCAAAATATTAAATGTAAATTTACCACTCATATTAATAATATTTCGATCATTGGGGGAACTTACAAAAGAGATATTTGAGTCACCCAAGAAGGATGAAAAAGGTATTTCTAACCATCCTTCACCAATCAGTATTTGTTGGTTCTCATCATGGGGATAGTATCACGATATACAAGTATGCGGGACTAAAAACACTACACTATAAACATCAAGGGAACAACATCTATAGTAACATCATCAATAATTATCTTATCAATGCCAAAATTGATTTTCAATTTCTTTGTAACCCTTATGTATACACATTTCTTTACCCAAAACAATGAATATGGACATGGGTGATTGAAATTTTCCAGCTATATCCTATCCAAAAATATTTACTAATCAAATAGGCTAGAGAACATATATCAAAATGAACATCCACCTTAGTTTTCTTCACTTGATTTTATATATGAAAAATATTAGTTAGTTATTTTTCCTTAACAACATTGTTACTACCTAAACATACCACTTTTTGGATGGAGGTAAAACATATAGCCTCATCAACCTCTTTGTTGTAAATTAATTCATCTCCCTATATGGAATCCATGGACTTTTTCTTACTATTTTATTATTTTGAAAGGATGTAATTAAGGTGGAGATTCCAACATTTTTCAGTAGAATGAGTGTTAACATTACAATTCCCACACTGAAATTATTATCCTTCTTAGAAAGGTAAGTATCATTTTATTACCTTTCCCTTTTCCTTTCTTTATTTTTTGGTGTCACATTGTTTTCATAAAGAATGATCAGAGCTAGATGAAATTTTCTTCTTATCCATATCTAAATAGTGGGTTTAAGAACAAACCTTGTCCACATCCATTGTATTTTCTAAGAGAACTATCCATTGTAGTCCACCCAATTTACTTCATCCAAAGGTCTTGGTTTGCTACATATTTTCCCATCTAGAAACCTTTTTACGAAACTCACGGTGTAATCTTGCATGTTATGGCATTGTTTCTTCCTGAGATACTACCAATATATGGACCTCTCTTCCACATAACAAATAAGATAGAATAGATTTTTTATTAGATTTTTAAAATCCTCCCACTTAGTAAGAGGAGGAAGATTTATAATAACCAATGAATGAACATAAATTTAAAACTATTTTACAACATGATTGGTCAATTTTAACCTTGCAAAGGAAAATTTTCAACTCTCATTGATTTCACAAAAACTAAAATATACCTCAAGTTGAGCTAGCCAATATTATATCTTCTCAAAATTCACGTATCAATTAATTCTAAACCTCTATTTTCATCTCTACTTTAAATGGATGAGGTGTAGGAATGGCACGGGGTTGTTATTCTCCATACTCACAAGCATCTTCTTTATGAGATCCCATTGTCTCATTCTAAACATCAAGTTTCTCCATGAAAAATCCCATGATGGAATGCAATTTATCTATAGATAATAAAATACTACCCACATCCTTGGAAAGACTTTCCACATTTGCCTCAAACTTGTAAAAATGATCTTCTCCAATCTCATCCACATATTCTCTATGAGCCATGTCTAAGATTCCATGTTTCCACTTCCTGGTGGAAATATCTTATTAAAAGGAATACACATATCTTCACTGATTTATTTCCCCTCTCACGTAAGGGGCATGTAACTAAAACTATCAACAAAAGTTAATTAACTAAAAACAATTGATCTAATTACTACGATACCAATCTATCCCATTGTCCTTCTTAAAATTTTAAACATGTTTTTATTAATATATAGTCATTGAAAAATCTAAATAAGTTCATTATTAAAAAATTTATGAAATAAAACATCCATACCACGGTGATACAACAAGATTTATCCTAAAAAAAAAAGAATCCTAATGCGGGAAAACATCCAACTCGGTAAGTAATTATTTCCCTTCACTATGCATATCTCTAAATAAAACAAGTTAATTGTCATAAAATGACCTAAAGAAACGATTCTAACTCACTCTTCCTTTATAAATTACTTACTGATTGTTGACAGAAAGAACTCTGCTCTTATATGAAAAAACAAGAAACATTTCAACTCCCTCTTTCGGTCGAACTTTGAATTCACTCAGAACACTTGTCTAGAATTTTCAAATACATGCATTTTTTTAGATGTGTTCCCCAATGACCTATGGAAAGAAAAAATGAACCGTTTGGAATCCTAAACAATTTCAATTGTCTAGTTTCCTAAATTTTGGCATCATCACGGACGAGGACCACCAGTAAAGATAGAAACAATAGCTCGCAACTATTGGTCCCTATTACTAGTGGTTGCACAATTTCCACTCTATGAAATGTGGCGGTTACGCAATTATTGAGGTAGTTTCGTAACCATCAAATATAAAACTCCCCCAAAAAAATAATGATGGCCTCAAGATCTCAATCTAAGGTGTTTGGATCACCTAAACTAGACTAGACCATCTCTTGAAGAAATAATATGCTAATAATTTGTACTACAATTAGGAAATATGGAGAATACATAGAATTGGGTATTTTCATATCCATTTTTGTATCAAATTCACATTCACAACTTTTACTCACTACTATGTTAGTTGACCTTAATCATCACTATGATATACCAAAACAATATCTTAGAATTGTGTGAATTCGATGGCCTCAGTGAGTTTTCATAATTCACACCATTTCAACCAAGTAAGATATTATGCCCTAATTTTTCATCCTATATTTCCATTTGTTTGGTGTTCCATTTTATCTCGAAACTCATCACCACAATCTCCACAATATTCTAGCTAACAATTATTGCACTTAACATGTACCCAAAAATCACACCATTGAAATATATATAAACTATTGTGTCACCTTCTCACACACCTTCTATCCTAAATTTTCCCTCTATAATATATCTACGCAACACTTCTCTTCCTCCACTTGCAAATGTGGAAAACCACAAAAGTCAACCATGCCTATACTTGAAGGGAAATAACAACTACTATGATACCGATCGAGGCATGTTTGGATGGGGTTCTTAATAAATAGATTTATTACAATTTGACCCTCGTGATATGCAGGAAATGTCATATCAACATAAAGAAAATAGGCATCTATAGAAATATCTAATGAACAACATTTTTTCGAACCAAATATTTGGAATGTCTTATTCGAGATAAATAACATGACCAAATTCATTTTTAATGATTAAACATTTTACAATGAGATATAGAGATAATGAATATTTGATGTATTGTTACATAACTCTCGTATCATGCCTCAAATCATTGTAGAGATCTCAATTCATAAATATGCTTAAACTAGGATCCACAGTCTTATACCCTTATGCAACTCTAAGAAGTAAACATGAACTACCTTCCTAAAGAAATTGGTTCTAATAATATAATCACTTATGACACTTAGTAAAATTCCTACATGAACATATAATTCAAAGGTAAGGATCAAATGACTTAATAAATAAAATAAATCTCAATCAATCATCCCTCTTTGAAAATAATGCATCTTAGAAAACTAATCAATAGATTCAAAAATAGGTAGGGGAACTACTTACTCCATAAAAAATTTACAATGGACTTGACACTCAAAAAATGAAACAATGTACTCCCAGTTTTCCATTCTTAAACATGTGTCACCAATAAATGCTCAACACAATGAGAACACAAGCCCGACTCAAATTGTTCATCTCTTTTTGCTAATACTTGATTCTATTTAATCCCATATGATTTTGGATCATATTTCATGCTTCCAAGTTTCAATGTTAAAATATGTGTCATTCTATATTTGACATTATTTGCATAATTTCACGTTCACATGTGAAGAATAGTTATGCTTTAATTTTTTCCTCTTCATAGTATTGTAATGTAGCACATTAATCACATGCCTTAGCAAATTCTAATATCCTTATAACCAAATACCTTTGAATATGTCTAATTGTGTTTTTCAATTCCATTGTTAGGGTTTAGACAAGGCTAGATCACACATGTTTAATCGTGATAGCTCCCAATAACTTCAATTTTGAAGTACAAAAATATGTGTAAAATACTACAAAATTGTATATGTTTTAGACATCCTGGACATTATCATCTATCATTTTCACTATCATCCAATTCTATTGTCTTCTTGTCATGGTACTATCTAGGTGCGGTTTGACATGTTCTTTATTAGAGGGCTTAATGACACTTTTATTTGTCGAGATCCAATGGGAAGAACCAATTTGGGGCTTTCCATTTTATACTATTTAACTTTATCTCTCTATTTTCTCTCTATAATATTCAAATTTACCTCAATTTTATATTTAATATTATTATATATATTTTTTTAAAATCTTAAAATATGTACTCTATATTAAAGTAAAGGTCTGATTATTTTATACCATTATATGTAAAATAATAGTAATTTTTTTATAAGTATACAATTTATTTTGTCATTATAATTTATTTTTTTCATATCAATATATTGCTTTTTAATGGATTTTACGAAACTAATAATACCTTATATCAATAAGGTTAATAAGCACATTATGGAATATAAAATTGACAAGTAGGAATAATGCTTATTTATGGAAGTGTCTTTTAGATGGCTCAAAAATAATGAAGTTAAATTTCCTCTTTTTAAAGTCTTTATATAGAGTATAAATAAGGGTGTGTTATATTTGATAAAATAGCAAGGAAAATTTATAACGTATTAGATGCACCATAAAGGTTTGTTAATAAATAAGGCATTAAAAGATTAAAAGTTTAAAGTGGTGGATTACAATCCATTATTTAATACACATTGTTTTGTAATTGATTTAATATAATAATTAAATGTCATATATGGCATGGGTTTTTTTGGGATATATTGACATGGTTTTAATAAATATAAGAAATAATTATCAATTCCGTCTAAAATTATATTTTTTTGTTCCAATCTATTATATATACCACATAGTTCATAGATCAATGGAAAATTTATTAGATATAGATTTAAATTTAGTATTATTATGGTGAATGTCTTGATGAATACATCTCGTAAAATATGGATGTATACATATCATGTGTATACAAGACAAGTGAGTTATTTGATTGATTGACTCGAGTTAAGTCCGAGTTTCATAGATTGCAATTATTATTACATATAAATACTACAAATGATCTTGTTCAAAAGATAACTATAAAATCAAACTAAAAAAATGTTGAATTTTTGCTAGAATAGAATCTCTTGTATAAGGCATGGAGATCATCCATCAAAATTTGTTTGGAATCAAAGAATTAAAAGAAAATGAATATAGCGGTATAAAACCAAAGTTTGTAACTTTTTACAACAAATTAATCATCGGCATCCATTCCTACCCTTATATTTTGAAACCTCTTTTGGAATTTATAGATTTTGATTTTGAAGAAAGTAATATGTCTATGCACAAAAAGAGGATGTAATGTGGTTGTAAATATATATGCAAAAATGTGAAAGTATACATATAAAGCACATGAATTATTTGATGGAAGAATATATATATATATATATACACACACACACACACATTAAAAATTGACATTTATCATTAGTGGAATATTTTGAAAATTCTATAATTTTATTACTTATAAAATTGTGAGAAAGTAATATGTATGTGTACAAAAAGAGAAGCGAAGGGTACATATATGAATTAGTGACTTCATTTACCATATAAATTATCATATTTTCAAATAGAAATTTTCTGTGTTGAAATGAAATTTAAATAGTAGAATGTATAATATCTATGTTATGGGTGTCCTACAGTTCATTTTGAAATTGAAATTGTGAGTATGCTTTGACTTGTTTGATTGCCCACTAAAATACAGATCCCTGTAGATATTTAATATGATGAGTCAAAATGGATAGGGCTAGGATTGTTCTACGAGATGCCTCCAGAGTCATCACTACTTAGTCAAAACAAGGTTTCGTATAAATATACACTTGTCCAACATATATGACAAAGAGGTTAATATCTAGATAAGATTGTTGGTTTCTATCAATAATAATAATAATAATAATAATAAACCCAACTTTAGCCTTCACAACCTTTTCCTATCAAGAACAATAATAAATAACTAGTTCAACTTTTCATGAAAAAGATCTTATATTATATTAAAGGAAACATGATACAAGATTTTTTCAACAAAAAAATAGGCTCTATGAGAGCACGCCCCAAAACCACACACACACTAAGCCACACTTACGAAAGCATCAAAACACACAAGGCAATGTACTGGGAATACATCAAAACAAGAAAATCGAAATCAAGCCACCGCAACAAAAATATCAACAGAGGGGGGTCGTGATCATGAGGCCAGCCAGGATCAAGAAGGTCCTTAACAACATCTGGTATATCCCACACGGAGCTAGAAGGGTCCTCCTCTTCACTGTCAAGCGCCACCCGGCGGGGAGAGATGACAAGAGGAATCTATGGGAACTTGTCTAATGGTGGCAGAGGCGGAAGTGGCAAGCTCCAACCATCGTGGGTACGCATCTCGGGAGCTACTGATGAGCCCCAACCCTGATGACGAGCTGGTCGAGATAAACTCCTTCGCAGTTGACTGCCCGGAGATCATTGAACATGGCTGAAAGAACGCCGCATCGAACAGCTCTGACGGCCTCTACGATAGTGACAGCCATGGGGCGGAGAACTCCGAGAAGGCAAAGGTGTCTCGCAAGCGACATTACAAGGGCCATCACAGCCCTTCATGGATAATGTGAACGTTTGGGCATCTACAATTTAAAAAACAAATAACAAAATTACAACAAATATTTTTACATAGTGGCAATCCGCAAACGTTGCCGAGAATGAAGATCGGAGAATCAGGATAAGAGTCTGGAGGTGGACATCATTTTTTTGAATTCAGAAAAAATCTAATAGGCCATTGCAGTCTGAGTCGAATCGGCATATCATGTTCTGGCAATACTGGGGGTGTTGGCCTTGCGGGATTAATCCCATGGTGGACAGAACTTCTTGTAGCTCGGTACAAGAGATGTAGCCATCTTCATCCCGATCAAAAATTCTGAATGCTTCCATTAAATCCTTTGATGCGTCTTCTTCTTCCTCATCTTCATTGTGGAAGATGGATTGATACAGATGCCAAAATTCTTGAAATTCAAGGGCGCTAAAATTAGTGCTGCAATCTTGGTCTTTACACACATGGCTTGTTACCATACATCTCAGATCTTCTTCAGAGATCGGTATTCCAAGCCTGTTAATGAAGCCACTGATTTCATTCACACTCACTATTCCATCTCCATTTTCATCCACCATCTCATATACTCTTCGAATTTCGTTCAGATCGGCCATTATAATAGTAATTAAACACAGCAATAATCTGTAAATTTCAAAAAGAAAATGTCACAAGTGACCGAGAATATTACTTAGGTGATCTGGTTGGAAGCGTTGATAATATACCCACATAACATAACAGAGTATATAAAAGACGCACCGAAAGAAGTTTCAGAGGGCATCGCAAGGAAAATGTGAGGAAAAGGAAGGATCCGCAATAGGCGTGTAAAGTTGAACCACCAAGTGTAACAGCTTGTGGAAAACAAGGGGACAGATGCTTCGTTCACATCTTCAAATGACAGACTTTTCTTTGAGCCTAAAGAAACTAAATAACACTTATGTCATGCCGCGTGACGTAACCGTACTCCCTTACGCGAAAATCGTATTTACCCACACCGACACGGTGTACGTGATTACCTACGTCTATCGATGAATGACCAGGTAAAGCCACAACAAAAATAAAAAAAAAAAAAGGGTTTTGTTGCCGTGATTGGCAAGGGCACGGCAACGAAACGTGCAGCCATAACTTATAGTGGTTGTTTTCCATTGCATTGCTCATAGCGAAGCACTTGACCCTGTCTATGAAAAAGACTATGGCAGACTGACCCCAAGTGAGGAAATTTGCACCCTCCACCTGTTTGTCCTATCAAATATATTTGCGACCTGTGCATTGTATTTTAATAGACATTGATAGTTTTACTGCCCCCACGTGGTGTTGTAGGTAAGGGGAAATGAAATATGTGTGTATGCGAAATTATAGGACGAGTGTTTGTGTGTGTGTGATTTAATGTGTGTGGGACAATGAAACAGAGAGTAAGTAGAGAGGGGAAAAAATTATAACTATATGAGAGACTAGGTTATGAGTTGTATTTTATTATGAAGATAATATAATATAACAATTTTTTATTCAATGTGTATCTAATGGTGATTCCTTAACTACATGTTTGTTTTATAATATGATATTTAATTCTTGTGGTACCGAAAATCAAGTTAAATACATTATTAAGGAATGAACTCTTTGAACCTCAAAATTCCATCAAGGCTTAAGGTCTACGGGTGTTTTAATATCTATACTTCGTGAGTTCACAAAACTACGAAGTTGAACAATATTCTCTATACGAGGTAATTAATGAGAGTAGCGAGTTTGGGCCATGGTGGGCATCATTCTTACATGAGAGAGGTCATCAAGTGGTAGGTTAGTATTAGACGGTGGAATTATTAATATAAAGATGTTGATCCTAAGGTTTATTTCATGAATCTCATTGCAATCCAAATTTATAAGGATGGGTGTAGGTGACCCAAAACCTCAAGATGAACACTATATATCCAAAAATTGAATCTACATAATAGGAACACCTTTGATAGTCTCGAAATGGGAATTATTTTAGGGTTGGAAATTTTAAAGTCCTACATTGTTGGAAGAGATAGAACTTCCAAGGGCTAGTGTTAATTACGTTTTAATTATACATATCCCAAGTGATGTAATTTTACATGTACCTTTGAGCCCTAGTCCCAATGTAGGAGGATGTTTTAAGATAAGGGAAAGTTAAATATTTTGTGTAAAAAATTAAAGGTGTAGTTATGATATGGATCTAAATATAACCCATTACGGGTATATATCTACAATCACAACCCTAACATGTGATCAAAGTGTATTTTTAAGACACGATAGAGTAAGGGAGTTTCTTAATGGGGTTAAGAAAAAAACACAAGCGATAGAATATTCACCTATAGGGGACATCTTAACCATGGTGTGACAAATCTAGACTAAAATAAAGATGGTTGATTCATTTTCATGAAAGATAATCTCATTGGTGATAACGAGAATCAAGAAGAAAGTTAATGCATGAGTATTTATTAGTAAAGAGATTATTGGAAATAGAGGGATCTTTTTGCTATTATATGATTATCTATTTCAAACCATCTACATAGGGTTGTTACCCCAAAGTGGGTGGAAAACTTGATGTTCATAGGAAAGACTTATGATATGAGACTCTCACAATGTTTGGGTGTAGTACAAGTGAGATGAACAATATTTGACTTGGAAGGTGAGATAGTTTTATAATAGGGTTCCAAATTTACGAATGTATTTTGCATCATTCGAACCTAAGGAGGTCAATTTTGAATGTATTTAGGAGTAAATATTAGTACTAATACCTAGACTCTAATATTGTTCTGGCATGTTTATGGTATACACCATGGTAGATATATCATCATAGGGGTTGATGGTGTAAGAAGTATCAAATACATAAATAGGCAGAGTGGAACTATAAATTTGTATAATGTCTGATGAAATAAGAGATTTGATTTTTTTCCACATGAAGGAATGTGTAGCACACCAAAAATACCAACACAAGGGCAACACGGTGAAATACGGATATATTTTTTTACTTGCTTTGACAAAACACGACACAACATGTCGTCACAAGGTTATAACCAACACTAGGAACCACTTGTTACGGGAGACCACAAGTTCAGCTGCGTAAACGTTCACACCTATCAAGGACAATGTACTCTTCTTTTGACATGACAACATGGAAGTCCAATCCACATGACACACACACATGCTTAGGGCATCCCATGAGGAATTTCTTGTTAAATTTTCTTGTTTACTAAAGTGTCTCTTAATTCTTAACTTACGTTCTTATGAAATTTCATGTAATGATTCACACAATTCTTTTCACAAGGAAGAACTTCTTTCTTTTCAACGGTTGACTAAATAGCTTAAGGCCAAGCTTTCTAAAGCGGGATCATCAATTTGATGTCCAAATCTTGCTTATTCATTTGATTTTAGAACATTTTCCATTTCTTAAAAGGTTAATTAATCTTATTCAAGCCACTAACACATGTTCCATAACTTGTATTGCACAAGTGAAAGCATAAGCTCGATTGAGTGAAAAGTACCGCTTAGGGTTCATAACAATAGCCTTCTTGTTTAAGGATTAAATTTTGACCTTGCTTAAGAAATATCACCATGAATCAAGGCAAGGGTTAATGTAACAGACAACAAAATTTAGCTTCTAGGGTCACATTGTTTCTTATCAGTCTTTTATTGAGGTCAAGAGGTTTATCAAGATTGGTTAAATGTTCCATCTAGACTTTACTTAATTAAGTTTGACAAAGGAAAACATTCCAAACGATAGAGAGAGATTTAAGGTTTAATTAATCGATTTCCCTCCTACTTATTAAATCCTATCATCTTCTAAAATCTAACCATTGCTTTCACCAAGAGGTCATTTAAGATTTCACCATAAAAGGATAATGTTTATTAGCTTGGCTCGAATAAAAGAAAATTAATAATAAGTTATCATATTTCGTTACAAGAGATAGTTTCCTCTTGATTGTTCCAGGTCTCAAAGGTTATCAAGTAGATTACATCTACATAATATATTCATATATATATATATATATATATATATATATATATATATATATATATATATATATATATATATATATATAGTTTAACTTTTATCGATTATCCAAATTTCACTTTATAGTGCTTACAACTCATTGCTACTAAGCCTTAGGAGGATTTACAACTCAACATTTTAACTCAAGAGCAAAGTTTAACAGTACTCGTTTGCGGAACCAAAACAAGGTTATATTAATTCATTCCAACATGATGCACAAATCCAAGGAAAATACCATCTCTATTGAACCATGACTAGGAGCAAGAGAGTAACAACATGGGACACGCCTCGTTACTATTCTAAGGATTAAAATTCACTAGGATATCCCATAACCAAGCGGTAATCAAATTTAATCTTTCACATGATAACAAAACAAGCCAAAGTTTCAACATGATAAACAACAATACTCTACAATACATTTACTAGGCAGCGACCCTTCTTCTAAAATGTCCAAACGCTCTTTCCAAATTTTATAACATAATACACATTCGTATAAAGGAACATCATAACCAAGATTGATGCAATAATCTACAAGTCTTTCCATCATCTAACCACGTAAGCCATCTACAACAATTAATAACTTTGATTCATTCGTGAGAACTAAGCAAGATAAGACTATACATAGCAACAATAAGCTACTAGCTAACAATACCATGAAAGGAAACATTCTATTTCGAGAAGGCCTGGATCAAAGTACTAATCTCCAACAACCTTTGAAACAAGATATAATTTTCAACATATCAACCAAGAAGAAAACCATAAGTTTTAGTTATGAAAATACCTCTAAAACTACAAAAGTTTGACAACCAAATACGCAAGACTATGAAATTCAAATGATTAGACACAAGAATTGAGAGTATTAGGATTTCAATCATATAATCTGTAGATTACGTGATTGAAATCTAAAGTGTAACCCATCATTCCACATTCTCAAGGTGAAGACAAAAGATAAAACCAGACCGATCTTATTTTGCCAAAAAGAATATAGTTTTGGAATCATTCAGTAGGGCCATAGGCCTAATAGGCTATAAACGAACAACGAAGGTAAAAAAAAGTTCCATCGTGTAATCAAAAGGTTTAAAGGATGAAAATCTTATATTCAAACCCACAACCATTATATCTTAGGTAATAAGTGACTTCATAGCTAATAAGGATGAGTGGAAAGGACGGTAAGAATGTCCGGAATAGGCATTGTCTAACATCCTACCTACTGAACATAACCGGGGCTGGAATAGTGACAAGCCTCATTAATACCCAAGTTGAGTAGGCAATTTAGCATTCTAAACACCTCCTTGCAATTTTCATAATACTTTAGATTTATAACCCTCCCGTTCTAGAGGAACATAGCCATGAATCTAGACTTGGTTGAAATTTTCCGACATCGACTCACTTTCTAATATCATAAACGATGTATACAAAGAAAGAAGGTCTCTCAACTCTACTTAATTTACATCTCATCACTAAGTTTATAGTAACCTATGCAGAGATTAAACACATAATATACCATTGAAGATAGATATCCTCCAATAACGAACTTCAATAACGATGTAATTACAATTATTACGCTCGACACATAAACAACTATTCCATAGCTTCTTTTCCCTTTTTGACAACAGAATATATTCACGACCTTCCATCACAATCATTCTAAATTTGCAATGAAAGGTCACTCATCAGGAAGGAAGTACAAAACAAGTTTGACTAAATTAAGGAACTTCATGTTACCTTAGGCAGTTGATGAAAACCTTAACTTTCACGAACCGTGAAAGATATTACCCTACTCCATCAAGGCATTATGTCTATACATGATTAAATATATCACACAAGGAATCATCAACATACCATATCTCAACACCATAAAGGTCATTAATTTTATCAAATTTTACTCATAGAAAGAGTAGGATCAAAATGGGGTTCTATCAATAATTTATGCCCTTCTATCAACCCAGGACATATTTTCGGCCCAAAACTTCCTTCTTAACAAGCATATATATTGAACTTCTAATTTTCAAAAGCCCTAATAATTTTCACAATACACGAAGTGCATAATCATGCTTATCATAAAAATAATAATAATAATTTAACTATATGTTTTCCTTTAGGGCAACAACATAATAGGAAACCAATACTAGTCAACGCCGCAATATTCTAGTGGGCGATTACATACCAGTTCACAAAAGAAACAACGACATTTTTGCATAAGGAAGTAACTTTAAAATTATATATATATATATATATATTTCATATGATCAATCAAAGCATACATGAGCACCTTTTTTTTTATATATAAATGGGTTGATCACGTCAACAAGAACAACCAATGAGGCAAAACCAAAATTAACACATGCGTTAACCATATACTAAATGCAAATCCACAAAATCACAGATTTAAATCAATTTCTAGAAAGAAAAAGTTTCATTTCAAGAGGTTATTAGATACTAGCATATTATGTATATGGTTAGTCTATCTTGCCTGTTTTAACGCATCCACCGGTCGTGAACATCCGAAGCAGGATCGCTTTCTGACCCACACGCCTTCCGCTTTATCCTCTGCTTCACTGGTCTTTTCTTGCAATATACCACACCGTGATTCCCTTTTGAAGGCACGACTAGAAGAATGCAATAGGTGGTTGTCCAAACACTAGATTGCTTCAATGCAGCTACTTTGGGGTGAGAGTCGAGGCTGCTTACCACTTTCGGTCAGAGCAAGCGGTTGCGCTGAAAGCCACATAACAACCATGGTTTGAAGCTCGGACACAAGACATAATGATTACATCGCTCCTAGCTCTGAAAGGCATCTACTGCATTGATACACAACCTTTTCCTTCATCAGATTTGGGGACAACATCAAACTCTCGGTGCAAACATTGCAGCTGTAGCTTGTAAGGTGTGATAATTCCAACAGCACCCTTTATGCCTGCCAACATAGTGACTCGTTGAAGATGCTCATATAATTGCAAAGCAAAAAGTGCTTCATGAATATTCTGATATGAAACAGATCCACGCCTATGGGATTCTCTCCCATGAGTTACATCGTAAAACAAGTAAGATCTCAATAGAGACTCTTTGTAAATAAATTTCATCAGGTCTGCTAGCAGCACCCTCACTGTCACAGTTCACCTTTCCTAGCAAGTTCAAGAGACAGGAATGTCAAAAGACAAGAACTGTCTTTTGCACTTCTTCATCAGTGGGAGCATGTTTGAGGAACTAGAGCTCAATAGAGACTCATCGCCTTCTCTAACACGACCCAAGTTTGAATTTAGAAGCGTGAACAAAATTTACTTCCCATTATTGAGATATACTGTCTTTATTGTCTACCCGATTGTAAAACAAACTTTATGAAGATAATGTTGACATTATGCAAGATTCCGAGCTTTAGCATCTTCTTTAAGTCGTTATAGACTCAACTTTTACCTAGTTTCTTGAATAAGCGATCGAGACTGCACTGCTCTCTGTTAATATAATTTATCTTGTAAAAGGCACTATGAACCCTCCAAAATCGTCTCCAACTTAGATTGTCTCCTCTGTTTCCTACTCTTAGTTGCTCCCGATACGTCTTTGACATACAACAAACAAGACGGAGTTGAATCCTCTTCCCGCAAAAATGAATATTGAGCAGGTGGCGAGAACTTTTCCTTAAATTTTCTCCTCTTTTCAATAGCACCAAACATGTTTCCTAACAACTCAGGCCAGACTTCTGAAGTTAAACATGTTCTAAAAATCTAACCTTCAATGAGACTGTAATTCGTTTTCCCCTTTGTGCTAGTAGAGCACATCATCTTATAGCTGTCACTAAGAAACAAAACCGCCCAGTTGAGCTCTTAAGAGTGGATACCAGACCCGGGCTAAAGGGACAGTGGCTCAACAAAAACTTTATCTCGTTCTTCTACTACAGCTGCAAGATTTTGTTACAACTGATCACGACTGTGTGGTCGCGTGCAACCAGAACATCAGGATCAACCCACGGCTCCCTGGGCTCGCCTTGCAGCTGTCGCACATACTCTCACTGTCCAGCAACAAAATGACCGGATTAACAGACCCAGAATACTTCTCCTTAATAAATGCAAAGTCGACAGGCGGCACAAAGGCTCTACGCTTTTGGCTAAGTTGCTCACGAAAATAGGCAGAAAACTCAATATCAGAGGTCCGACGTTCCACACCTCTCGCAAACCCCTTCGTTGTTCTGTAGTTTCATTCGAAATCCGTTGCTCGAATTTGAGGATGCATTGAATACTGAGCAGACAACAACATAGCTGGACAGCCTGTTTAGCTAGCTTGTAGCTTCACCTAACCACCATGACAACCAGACTGCGCCCAACACCCACCCATACGCATTGAAGGAGAATCCTGAAGAGATCACGGCCAAGAAAAAAAAAAACGTGACTCCACCCCTTTCCTCACGCAAGGACAGACAAGACAGCCATAATCGTTGGCAGGTAGGTGGTTGGGGGAGGAAGCCAAGGTGGCAGGTAGAAAAGGAGAATCCGATGCCCAAGTTGGGCATTACATTCTCCTCCCCTTAAGAAAGCATCGTCCTCGATGCGACATTACATAGAGGAAAGGAAATGGTTCGCAACCAAGGACAGGTAGAGGAGACATTACACCCTAAGGTTTAAAATTTTAGTTGATTAAAGCACGATCACAAGGTAGCCTTAGGAACATTTTGTAGAAATTTTAACTTTAAATGTTCTGTGAAGATTGGCAGTTCTTTCTTGTTCATCATTTCATTATTCTCTTTCCATTAGCATTATTCTTAGTTTAATTGCTTTTAAAATTTCATCTTTGAAGAGTTTTGGTTTATTCCTTATGTGGGTGCCCAAAATGAGCTGCTAACACAACACTCTATCAAAGTTCACAAGACCCTACTGATTCACAAGCTACGCAAGTATATACTTCATGATCAGTATTACACCACAAAAAGGGTTACTCAAATACGGAATGGATTAGGCACTGATCCACATAGTACACGTCACACATCAATGAGTATTGACATACCAAATACTCAAACAAAAGAGTACTACAATCCACTAGACATTTCCTCAATTTGCATCAATGAAAGACTCACATAACACAAAACCATGCTACAGTACATAGTGTCCACAAGGGGATCAATGACATGTCCACAACATCACAACACATAACCATCTCGACATGAGTAACACATACATCAAAAGACCACTACCAAACATCACAATAACTCAACATATATCCCGAAACATCAACCATACAGACAAATATCATAAGCCTCCCTCAAACTCTTATGCCTCCCTCAAGTCTCTTATGCCTCCCTCAAACTCTTATGCCTCCTCAAGTCTCTTATGCCTCCTCAAACTCTTATGCCTCCCTCAAGGAGGCCGGTTGTCCTATGGTCCAAGACACATAGAGTTCAGACACTCCTAACCCAAGTGACATAATAACGCGTGGTTCAACAACCCGCTAGTTATATGTACCCCTTGGGCGTACCCCCACACAACAAAGCGGGTCCATAGGTCCAACCAATCCATGGTGCATCCCATGACCCTATTCACACATCATGACATTAGAACCAGCCTGACAATCAATCCAAACAAAGTGCCAAGGGGCAAAGTACAAGCCTTGGGCAAGGCGGTAAGAATTCCAAATTTAAAAGAAGACCCCAAATCAAGCTAAAATAAATGACCAAATAGCCAAATTTAGTATTGAAATCCCCATGTTAGTGCCACAAACCAAGGAAATGCCCAAAATTGTAAAGCATATCAGTAATCGAGGAAAAGATGCTTTTGGTCCTTGCAAAATAAAGTAAAAGCTCAATTTACGAATAAAATCAACTTATAACAATGTCACGTTACGATAATCAGTGTGGGTTTATCTAGCCACCAAAGGGGTACTCAACGAGTTGCTACAAGCACTTTCGGAACATCGAGCCTCAGCTCGTAAAATACATATCAATAATACAACTGTCATCACCTCCATCTCGAATCATCCCGCCACCCTTTCGACAAGGCTAAACATAGTCATATTTGCACTTAGGTTGCATACATGTAACAACATAGGGAGAGAGGAAAGAATAACATGTTATTTACTAAACTCGAGTTTTAGCTCGAGTTACTGACCCATGGTACACACCATTCCTCACTCTCAACATACACTTCTACCGATTTCCCTCGGGATCGGTTAGCGTAAGGTTCACAACATAACATATAACTACATTACTAACACCATGGTGGTACACACATAGCTACCATAACGTCTCATGTATGGTAGGTATACGGGGTAGATCACAATCATACATTCACAGGGCGCAATACATCGTTTTTACCACATTCTCGCACCCAAAGTGCAATCACAATACGATAGGGTTCATACACTCACCGTATGACCCTAAATCACGACATGAAGCATTACATATTACACAAATCATATATACGATGAACATAATGACATCACAACATAACAATAATTGCTTCATAACAAGGTGATACACACATTTCTTCAAAACATGGTAAAAACATCATGCGATACAACTCATTTCTTTTAACATCAATCTAGTCATACAACACATTAATACACTTACATATCACAATATGTCACAATGTTCCAACACTATGTCATCCACATTATAATTCTTTTCACACGCCACAAACTAGTAATTCACACGTGAACTCTTCATAGAATCCACAAGAAGGAGAGAGAATACTCTCATCCCTAACATATCAACATGATGACAAATACGCACCTTTGAGTGACATACACATCACGTATGCGTTCACAATATCACAATTACGACAATAATCACATCACGCTTAAAGCACATTACTCTTCCAATATAAATCATCATCATGCAACATCATCATCATCATGCAGTATCATCATGTAACACCACCACCACCATGCAACATCACCATACAACACCAATCCAGCCCATAGGTTCGAGAGCATGAACCTCACGCTCCGATACCAAAGTGAAGCACACCAAAATACCAACACAAGGGCAACACGGTGAAATACAGGATAATTTTTTTTTGACTTGCTTTGACACAACACGACACAAAATGTCGTCACAAGGTTACAACCAACACTAGGAACCACTTGTTACGGGGAGACCACAAGCAAAAGCACGGAAACGTTCACACCTATCAAGGACAATGTACTCTTCTTTTGACATGACAACATGGAAGTCCAATCCACATGACACACACATAGCTAGGGCATCCCATGAGGAATTTCTTGTTAAATTTTCTTGTTTACTAAAGTGTCTCTTAATTCTTAACTTACGTTCTTATGAAATTTCATGTAATTATTCACACAATTCTTTTCACAAGGAAGAACTTCTTTCTTTTCAACGGTTGACTAAATAGCTTAAGGCCAAGCTTTCTAAACTGGGATCATCAATTTGATGTCCAAATCTTGCTTATTCATTTGATTTTAGAACATTTTCCATTTCTTACAAGGTTAATTAATCTTATTCAAGCCACTAACACATGTTCCATAATCCGTATTGCACAAGTGAAAGCATAAGCTCGATTGAGTGAAAAGTACCGCTTAGGGTTCATAACAATAGCCTTCTTGTTTAAGAATTAAATTTTGACCTTAATTAAGAAATATCACCATGAATCAAGGCAAGGGTTAATGTATCAGACAACAAAATTTAGCTTCTGTGGTCACATTGTTTACTATCGGTCTTTTATTGAGGTTAAGGGTTTATCAAGATTGGTTAAATGTTCCATCTAGACCTTACTTAATTAAGTTTGACAAAGGAAAACATTCCAAATGATAGAGAGAGATTTAAGGTTTAATTAATCGATTTCCCTCCTACTTATTAAATCCTATCATCTTCTAAAATCTAACCATTGCTTTCACCATGAGGTCATTTAAGATTTCACCATAAAAGGATAATGTTTATTAGCTTGGCTCGAATAAAAGAAAATTAATAATAAGTTATCATATTTCGCTAAGAGATAGTTTCCTCTTGATTGTTCCAGTCTCAAAGGTTATCAAGTAGATTACATCTACATAATATATTCATATATATATTTTTAGTTTAACTTTTATCAGATTATCCAAACTCACTTTATAGTGCTTACAACTCATCTACTAAGCCTTAGGAGAATTTACAACTCAACATTTTAACTCAAGAGCAAAGTTTAACAAGACTCGTTTGCGAACCAAAACAAGGTTATATTAATTCATTCCAACATGATGCACAAATCCAAGGAACATACCATCTCTATTGAACCATGACTAGGGAGCAAGAGAGTAACAACATGGGACATGCCTCGCTACTATTCTAAGGATTAAAATTCACTAGGATATCCCATAACCAAGCGGTAATCAAATTTCATCTTTCACATGATAACCAAACAAGCCAAAGTTTCATGATTACAACAACAATAATACTCTACAATACATTTAATAGCACTCGACCCTTCTTCTAAAATGTCCAAAGGCTCTTTCCAAATTTTATAACATAATACACATTCGTACAAAGGAACATCATAACCAAGATTGATGCAATAATCTACAAGTCTTTCCATCATCTAACCACGTAAGCCATCTGCAACAATTAATAACCTGAGTCAGTTCGCGAGAACTGAGCAAGATAAGACTATACATAGCAACAATAAGCTACTAGCTAACAATACCATGAAAGGAAACATTCTATTTTAGGAAATGGATCAAAGTACTAATCTCCAACAACCTTTGAAACAAGATATAATTTTCAACATATCAACCAAGAAGAAAACCATAAGTTTTAGTTATGAAAAATACCTCTAAAACTACAAAATTTTGACAAGCAAATACGCAAGACTATGAAATTTAAATGATTAGACACAAGAATTGAGAGGATTAGGATTTCAATCATATAATCCCGTAGATTACAAGATTGAAATCTAAAGTGTAACCCATCATTCCACATTCTCAAGGTGAAGACAAAAGATAAAACTGACCGATCTTGATCTTAGCCGCCAAAAAGAATATAGTTTTGGAATCGCTCCAGTAGGGCCATAGGCCTAATAGGCTATAAACGAACAACGAAGGTAAAAACAAAGTTCCATCATGTAATCAAAAAGGTTTAAAGGATGAAAATCTTATATTCAAACCCACAACCATTATATCTTAGGTAATAAGTGACTTCATAGCTAATAAGGATGAGTGGAAAGGACGGTAAGAATGTCCTGGGAATAGGCATTGTCTAATGTACCCTCTACCTACTGAACATAACCTGTGGCTGGAATAGTGACAAGCCTCATTAATACCCAAGTTGAGTAGGAAATTTAGCATTCTAAACACCTCCTTGCAATTTTCATAATACTTTAGATTTATAACCCTCCCGCTCTAGAGGAACACAATGCCATGAATCTAGACTTGGTTGAAATTTTCCGACATCGACTCACTTTCTAATATCATAAACGATGTATACAAAGAAAGAAGGTCTCTCAACTCTACTTAATTTACATCTCATCACTAAGTTTATAGTAACCTATGCAGAGATTAAACACATAATATACCATCAAGATAGATATCCTCCAATAACGAACTTCAATAACGATGTAATTACATATATTACGTTCGACACATAAACAACTATTCCATAGCTTCTTTTCCCTTTTTTGACAACAAAATATATTCACGACCTTCCATCACAATCATTCTAAATTTTCAATGAAAGGTCACTCATCGGGAAGGAAGTACAAAACAAGTTTGAGTAAATTAAGGAACTTCATGTTACCTTAGGCAGTTGATGAAAACCTTAACTTTCACGAACCGTGAAAGATATTACCCTACTCCATCAAGGCATTATGTCTATACATGATTAAATCGATCACACAATGAATCATCAACATACCATATCTCAACACCATAAAGGTCATTAATTTTATCAAATTTTACTCATAGAAAGAGTAGGATCAAAATGGGGTTCTATCAATAATTTATGCCCTTCTATCAACCCGTGACATATTTTCGCCAAAACTTCCTTCTTAACAAGCACATATATTGAACTTCTAATTTTCAAAAGCCCTAATAATTTGCACAATACACAAAGTGCATAATCACGCTTATCATAAAAATAATAATAATAATTTAATCCGTATGTTTTCCTCTAGGCAACTACATAACAGAAACCAATACTAGTCAACGCTCGTAACGTTCTAGGCGATTACATACCGGAGTTCACAAAAGAAATAATACATTTTTGCAGAAGGAAGTAACTTTAAAATTATATATATACATATACATATATATATAT
Source organism: Taxus wallichiana var. yunnanensis (assembly GCA_018340775.1). Lineage (NCBI taxonomy): Eukaryota > Viridiplantae > Streptophyta > Pinopsida > Cupressales > Taxaceae > Taxus > Taxus wallichiana. Next base: position 362,574,780 of record CM031241.1, read on the forward strand.
ATATATACACATATACATATACATATATATATATATATACATATATACATATATATATATATATATATATATATATATATATATATATTTCATATGATCAATCAAAGCATACACTTGAGCACCTTTGTTTGTTTTATATATAAATGGGTTGATCACGTCAACAAGAACAACCAAAGAGGAAAAACCAAAAGTAACACACCGAACCGTGAAAGATATTACCCTACTCCATCAAGGCATTATGTCTATACATGATTAAATCGATCACACAAGGAATCATCAACATACCATATCTCAACACCATAAAGGTCATTAATTTTATCAAATTTTACTCATAGAAAGAGTAGGATCAAAATGGGGTTCTATCAATAATTTATGCCCTTCTATAAACCCAGGACATATTTTGGCCCAAAACTTCCTTCTTAACAAGCACATATATTGAACTTCTAATTTTCAAAAGCCCTAATAATTTTCACAATACACGAAGTGCATAATCATGCTTATCATAAAAATAATAATAATAATTTAATCGTATGTTTTCCTCTAGTGGCAACTACATAACAGAAACCAATACTAGTCAATGCTTCGCAACATTCTAGTGGGGCGTATTACATACCAAAGTTCACAAAAAGAAATAGCGACATTTTTGCAATGAAGTAACTTTAAAATTTATATATATATATATATATATATATATATATATATATATATACATATACATATATATATATATATATACATATACATATACATATATATATATATATATATATATATATTTCATATGATCAATCAAAGCATACACTGAGCACCTTTGTTTGTTTTATATATAAATGGGTTGATCAAATCAACAAGAACAACCAACAGAGGCAAAACCAAAAGTAACACACTGTTAACCATATACTAAATGAAAATCCACAAAATCACAGATTTAAATCAATTTATAGAAAGAAAAGTTTCATTTCAAGAGGTTATTAGATACTAGCATATTATGTATATGGTTAGTCTATCTTGCCTGTTTTAATGCATCCACCAAGTCGTGAACATCTAGCAGGAATGACTTCTGCCCACATGCCTTCCACTTTATCCTCTACTTTACTCGGTCTTTTTTCGCAATATACCACACCGTGATTCCTTTTGAATGCACGACTAGAAGAATGCAATAGGTGGTTGTCCAAACACTAGATTGCTTCAATGCAGCTGCTTTGGGGGTGAGAGTCGAACTGTCTTACCACTCGGTCGAGAGCACTTGCACTAGAAAGCCACACACCCAACCATGGTTCAAGCTCGGACACAAGACATAATGATTACATCGCTCCCGGCTCAAAGGCATCTACTACATTGATACAAAACCTTTTCCTTCATCGATTTGGGGACAACATCAAACTCTCGGGCAAACATTGCAGCTGTAGCTTGTAAGGTGTGATAATTCCAATGAAACCTTTTATACCGCCAACATAGTGACTCGTTGAAGATGCTCATATAATTGCAAAGCAAAAAGTGCTTCATGAATATTACGATATGAAACGTATCCACGCCTATGGGATTCTCTCGCCATGAGTTACATCATAAAACAAGTAAGATCTCAATAGAGACTCTTTGTAAATAAATTTCATCAGTCTCATGAAAGAAGACCTCACTGTCCACAGTTCACCTTTCCTAAAGAAGTTCAAGAGACGAGGGGAATGTCAAAAGACAAGAACTTTCTTTTGCACTTCTTCATCGAGTTGGGAGCATGTTTGAGGAATTAGAGCTCAATAGAGACTCATCAGCTTCTCTAACACTGACCCAAGTTTGAATTTAGAAGCGTGAACAACATTTACTTCCCATTATTGAGATATACCTGTCTTTAGTGTCTACCCGACTGTGAAACGAACTTCATGAAGATAATGTTGCCATTATGCAAGATTCCAGAGCTTTAGCATCTTCTTTAAGCTGTTATAGACTCAAATTTTACCTGGTTTCTTGAATAACTGATACAGACCTCTGTCTCTGTTAATATAATTTGTACTGTAAGGCACTATGAACCCTCCAAAATCGTCTCCAACTTAGATTGTCTCCTCTGTTTCCTACTCTTAGTTGCTCCTGATGCAGTCTTTGACATACAACAACAGACGGAGTTGAATCCTCTTCCTGCAAATGAATATTGAACAGTGGCTGAACTTTTCCCTTAAATTTTCTCCTCTTTTCAATAGCACCAAACATGTTTCCTAACAACTCAGGCCAGACTTCTGAAGTTAAACATGTTCTAAAAATCTAACCTTCAATGAGACTGTAATTCATTTTCCCCTTTGTGCTAGTAGAGCACATCATCTTATAGCTGTCACTAAGAAACAAAACCGCCTGGGCTTGAGCTCTTAAGAGTGGATACTGACCGGGCTAAAGGGACAGTGGCTCAACAAAACTTTATCTCGTTCTTCTACTACAGCCTACAAGATTTTGTTACAACCGATCACGAATATGTGGTCGCAAACCGTAACATCAGATCAACCCACGGCTCCCCTCGGGCTCACCCCGCAGCAGCACTGCCGCACATACTCTCACCGCTCTGAAGAACAAAATGACCGGATTAACGATGACCCGAATACTTCTCCTTAATAAATGCAAAGTCGACAGCAAAGACAAACGCCTACGCTTTTGGCTAAGTTGCTCACGAAAATAGGCGTAAAACTCAATATCGAGGCTCGACGTTCCACACCTCTCGCAAAACCCCTTCGTTGTTCTGTAGTTTCATTCGAAATCCTGTTGTTCGAATTTGAGGATGCATTGAATACTGAGCAGACCACAACATAGCTGGACAGCCTGTTTAGCTAGCTTGTAGCTTCACCTAACCACCATGACAACCAGACTGCGCCCAACACCCACCCATACGCATTGAAGGAGAATCCTGAAGAGATCACGGCAAAAAAAAAAACGCGACTCCACCCCTTTCCTCACGCAAGGACAGACAAGACAGCCATAATCGTTGGCAGGTAGGTGGTTGGGGAGGAAGCCAAGGTGGCAAGTAGAAAAGGAGAATCCTGGATGCCCACCTAGGCATTTGCGTAATGGTCATATATGAGTTTACACAAGGGTTATTGATGTAGGAGCGTGTAATGCATATAAATGTTTTTAGTTGGTTTGAGTTGCTTGGGTGTCTTACCTATGTGGGAGGTGATTTTTCCCTCCATTAGTTTCAAGTTCAAGTTTTTAAAGGTGTAGTAATTAAAAGTACATCCTATTTGTATAAATCCAAAGGCCAAATTAGGTAAAATTTGAATTAAATAAGTGTAGCATTGTCATCAATAGTGGGATAAGCAAGTTAGACTTAATTAGTTGAGTTGGTGATCTAGTTTATCGGTCTTAGTGTGCGGTTGAGATATTGTTGGGTCAATCTACTTGACTTGTGGAGTAAATCATGCCAATGTTTAGTTTAGTTAATTGACTCACGGATATATCCGAGAAATATAGTGAGTGTGATGTAATTAGATAGACAAGGGTGTAGTGTTTTTCCTTATGTGTATAGATGGAATAGAGAGTTGTCAATCAGAACTATGTAATTTTGATTGATTTATCCCAAACCATGATACTTCATTTGTGCATGCAACAAGATTTGCAATAATTAATGATAAATTGAAATATTAGTATTCAAATATAACGAGAAGGATCATATATGGAGAAGGATCTTGTGGGAGATAATTTCAACTCTACAACATTTTGGAATCAAAGGGAAGAGATGCTCTTGGAATCAATGGGCAATAGATGACGTGGTCGAGACAAAAATAAAAATAAAAACAAAAACCAGATGTTGTTGTGCTATGGCACAATCCAATTTTATTGCCTTCTTGCTTTTTTTTGTTCTTCTTTCAAACAATTACATTCACCTCCATTTTATAGAGGTCTTTGGAAGAATACAGAACTCTCTAGAATCCTCTTTCTTCCACATTAAGAATACATTCTCTAGAATCCTCTTTCTTCCACATTAAGAATACATTTTCCTCACAAACAAATCTAGAAGAAATAAGAATGTTCTAGACATGTTGACTAGTAGAAATTACTGGAACATTCTAGTGGGTTTGACTAGTAGAAATTACTGGAACATTATGGAACATTCTAGTGGGTTTGACTGGTAGAAATTACCGGAACATTCTGGAACATTCTAGAAATTACCAGATAATTCTAACACTCCCCCTAATTTCTACTATTAACAACTAATTACATCAATGTTTACAATGCCCAAAATTTCTCTTAGATACTCAAATTGTTCTTGTGCTAATGCCTTTGTGAATATGTCTACAAGTTGCTCCTTTGATCTACAATGTTGTAGAATGAGTTCTCCATTGTTGACCAATTCTCGAGATGAAATGATATCTGGTGTCAATGTGCTTTGTCCTCTTATGGAAAACATGATTCTTTGATAGTGCAATAGTAGACTGGTTGTCAAAATATATTGTCAGAGGCTCCTTTCTTTCTCGCATTAGATCCTTCAAGATTCTTCACATCCAAACCGCTTGACATGTCATACAATACCAACTACATATTCTTCTTCTCGCTAATGAAATTGTCACTACTTGGTTGTTTCTTTGATGCCCATGCTACAATACATGTTCCAAGATGACATGCATATCTAGATGTACTTTTCCTATCAATGTTTCCCTAGTAAAGTCACTATATGTATATCTAATCAATGAAAAACATCCTATATAGAATACATTGTGCCATAATTCATAGTTCCTGTAATATACCTTAACAACCTTTTTCCTTCTTGCCAATGTGAGTTCTTTGGTGAATCCATGAATTTTGAAATCAAACTGACTCCATACATTATATCTGGCCTAGTTGCTATGAGATACATCAAACTACCTACCAATTTTCTAAATACAGTTGAATCAAAATCTGTCTCATTGTCTTCTCTACTTAGTTTTGTTCCTATTGCCACAGGTGTAGAAACTAGACTGCAATTTATCATTCTAAATCTCCTCAATACATCTTTTACATATTTACTTTGACAAATGAAAATACCATTATCATTTTGTATGACTTCAATGCCAAGAAAATATTTCATCAATCCCAAATCTGTCATCTCAAATTCTTTTGTCATTGCTAATTTAAACATGTTTATAGAAATATTTCCTGTAAAGATCAAATCATCAACATACAAGAAAACAATTAAAATTTGACCTTGCTCATTGACTTTGGTGTATAGTGTAGGCTCACTGGTACTTCTGTTAAATCCATTTTGTATCATGTATGAATCTATCATGTCGTACCATGCTCTTGGTGCTTGCTTTAATCCATAAATTTCCTTCTTTAACCTGCAAACCTTGTCTTCATATCCTTTGACTTCATATCCTGGTGGCTGCTGCACATAAACTTCTTCTTCCAGATACCCATTCAAGAAAGCTAATTTCACATCCATTTGAGAAACCTTCCATTTTTTTTTGAGCTACAATAGCTAGTACCATTCTAACAATATCAAGTCTTGCTATAGGAGAAAATGTTTCATTGTAATCAATTCCATATTCTTGTGCAAATCCCTTAGCTACTAACCTTGCCTTATATTTGTCAACTTCTCCATTTTCCTTATATTTGGTTTTATAAATCCATTTCACACCTATGGATTCTTTATCCTTGGGTAAATCAACTAGATCCCATGTTTCATTTTTCTCTATTGATCATATTTCATCATTCATTGCATTAATCTAATGTTCTTCCTTAATTACATCCTCAAAATATATAGGATCTTGAGAAAATAAAACAAAATTAGACTGTAAATCTATCATATCTCCTTGATCATATATTTCTTGAAGGCTTCTAGTCTTTTTGTCTTTTACTCTTGGTCTCAATGTTGTAAGTGTAGGATTTGAGTCATTACTTACTTGTGGACTTGATGATTCTTCTTGATTAACTTGGCTTTGTGACTTTTATACTTGTGATGTTCCTCCTTGTTGATTTGATTATTCTCCTTACTCCTCTTGGTCTCCTTGAATTATATTGTAAATCTATCATATGTCCTTGATCATATATTTCTTTAAGGATTCTAGTATTTTTGTCTTTTACTCTTGGTCTCAATGTTATAAGTGTGGGATTTGAGTCATTACTTACTTGTGTATTTGATGATTCTTCTTGATTAACTTGGCTTTGTGATTTTTCTCCTTGTGATGTTACTCCTTGTTGATTTGATTGTTCTCCTTGTTCCTCTTGGTCTCCTTGACCTTTTTATTTTTGATCTTCATATGGCATTTCCATTGTACCTGAAATTGTTGTTTCTATATTGCCATCCCAAGATTCTTCTTCTTTGAATACAACATCTCTACTTATAACAACTACTTTGGTTATAATATTAAACAACTTATATGCCTTCGAGTGTTCATCATAACCAATAAATATGTATTTTTCACTTTTATCATCTAATTTACTCCTTGTTTCTTTAGGCACATGTGCATATGCAATACAACCAAATATTCTAAAATGAGAAACACTATGACGCTTACCACTCCATGCTTGTTGTGGAATCATGTTCATCACAATATTTGTTGGACTTATGTTCAATATATAAACTACACAAGCTACTGCTTCAGCCCAATATTCATTTGATAGATTCTTTCCTTTCAACATGCTCCTTGCCATCTCCATGATTGTACAATTCTTCTTTTCTACAACACCATTCTGCTGAGGTGTGTACCTTGTAGTGAACTACTTCTTTATTCCATGATACCTGTAATAATCCAAAAAATCATTTGACTTGTATTCTCCTCCTCTTTCGATCTCAATACCTTGATGGATTGTCTGTATTGCTTCTCAACCAATGCTTTGAACAACCCGAACTTTAAAAATGCATTGGATTTATATTTGAGAAAATAAACCCATGTTTTTCTACTATAATTATCAATGAATGTTAGAAAAAAATGTTTCCCCTAATCATGGTGTTTTCATTGGAGCACATATATCTGTATGCATAATTTCTAATGGTGCCCGAGATCTATATGACATTCCCTTTGGAAAACTATCTCTATGTTGCTTGGCCAAAATATAACTTTCACATAGACTTAATGGTGTTTCAATATGATGTAAACCTCTTACCATTTCCTTTTCTGCAACAAACTCAATTATTTGAAGTTTAGATGACCATACCTCAAATTCCATACCCATGTTTGATCTTGACTAGATGCCTTGAAACTAGATCAATTCTCCTCCATCATTTCACTTTTTATGCAAAGTGGGAACATTCTGTTATTTGTCATTTCAACTTTGCAATCACCATGTTACTTGGATAAACATCACATATTCTGCAAACATTATCCTTAAAGACAACTCTATAACCCTTTTGAATAAGTTGTCCCATTTAGGAGATTATGATTTAATCCGGGCACAAAAGAAACATCAGAATATTTTTCTTTCTAATTTTTGTTATCACATTAATTCCACCTTTTCGCATGGATTTAAATATATTGTCATTCACCAAATTGATTTTGATTTAACGACGTGTCTATATTTTTAAACAACTTTTTGTTTCCAGTCATGTGATTACTATAACCACTATCTAGAAACCAAATGTTGCTAGAAATTTCCTGAGCTACATTACATGTAATAAATATAGACCCTGAATTACTTTCAGAATAGTTTACATTCTATTTACTCATATCAGCTTCTTTCTTTTAGAATTCATTAGCAAAGTGGCCATACCTCTTGCAATAATAACATTGCACATTTGATTTATCATACCTTTGTGATGCCTGATTGTTATTGCATCCCCTTAAGCTGAAATTTTGATTTCTCCTTCCTCTTGGATCTGGAATTTGTCTTTCTTCTCTTTGAAATTTTTTTCTTCCTCTTCCTTTGAATCCTGGATTTCCTCTTCCTCTACCTCTACAAAATGTCATTTGCTTTTTGAATGCATGCTCCAATGAAGTATTTTCATTCATGTTTATCATTTCTTCATAATTCTTCAATGAACCAACCAACTCATCTATAGAAAATTTAGTCAAATCCTTGGATTCCTCAATTACCACAAAAATTGCATCAAAATTTTTAGGCAAACATCTTAAAATATTTTCTACAACCTTTTGATCTATTATCTCATCACCAGTCTGTCTTATTTGATTAACCAAATCCATAACACAATATGTGAATTGATCTATTGATTCAGAATATTTCATCTATAAATTTTCAAATTATTTTCTAAGTGCTTATAATCTGGCAATTTTTACCTTACTCGTACCTTGATATGTTGTCTCTAGGATGTCCCATTCTTACTTGGCTATAGTAGCTGGCTTAATCCTTCCAACAAATGACTCATCCAATCCTTGTGTAATGATCTGCAAATCCCTCTTATTCTTCTACCTATTTTCTTTAAGAATATTCTCATTATCTAAACTCAAAGTAAACTCATCTTGTGGTTCAACATAACCATTTATAACTATGTATGATAAATCACATGAATCAAATGCCTATTTCATTCTAAAAGCCCATGTATCATAATTTTTACCCAGAAAATATTGGTATTATGGCTTGATTTATACTAAAATCCATGCCTTAATTTATTTCAATACCAAAAATTAAATCTTCTTTTTGAAAAAAAAACTTATTACCTCGGCCAACTACGTCTAACAAAAAATAGAGGGATGCCTTCACGTCCTCTTCCTCCAGATCACCAATGCTCTGATACCAATTTGATGTGGGCAGAGACAAAAATAAATAAAATAAAAATAAAAACAAGATGTTGTTTTACTATGGTACAATCCAATTTTATTGCCTACTTGCTTCTTGTTTTTGTTCTTCTTACAAACAATTACATTCACCTCCATTTTATAGAGGTCTTTGGAAGAATACAAAACTCTCTAGAATCCTCTTTCTTCCACATTAAGAATACATTCTCTCACAAACAAATCTAGAAGAAATAAGAATGTTCTGGACATGTTGACTGGTACAAATTACCGAAACATTCTAGTGAGTTTGACTGGTAGAAATTACCGGAACATTCTGGAACATTCTAGTGGGTTTGACTGGTAGAAATTACTGGAAAATTCTGGAACATTCTAGTGGGTTTGACTGATAGAAATTACCAGAAAATTATGGAACATTCTAGAAATTACTGGATAATTCTAACAATAGACAGGATAACGAGTGTGGCAAAACATCAAGTGGCCAGCATATGCGAATAGGAAACTGTCTTTGAGGTGAAAAATATGAAGTCTGAGGTAAAACTTCAAAGTTATAACTTAATGAATGTGGCTACCAAGGGTCTTCAACATGGTAGAAGAAGGAAACAACATCCAGCCGAAGATCTGAGTAGTAGGAAAACGCATATATATTGTGGAGCTTCGTAACCACTTGTGCATTTGTTTAATGTAAGAAGTCATATTAAATATTTCCAGCGAATGTGAATAAAATCAGTTTCGTAGATCTGGATAGTGAATTAGGTCAATGATTCGGTTGAAATTCATGTGTTGATACCACGAATGGTGGGTGTGAAGTAAAATAAGTGAATGTTTTCATTTCAGTCCACAAATTTCACGAAAGAATAGAGAAAAACGTGATGTATGCCAAACTATATCGAGCTCAATCATTTTGCGAATAAGGAGGATCTAATTATTTGGTTTTAATTCACACTAATAGAACATAATTCATTGATCAGTGGATCTCATGTACCATGTAATGCCCACTAAAAACACACACAAAGACAACACGGAAAATATCAGATAACTTTTTTTTTTACTTTCTTGAAGTTTATATGACACCACAGGTGGTCTCAAAGGACTACATACAACTCACGATAAGCTTTACACAACATTGACCCACATAGGCAACAAGAAAACATGTGACACCCATCAAGACCAATTCTCTTTTCTTTTTGACTAGGCACAACATAACAGTCCAACCACAATACACACTTACATGTAGGGTCTTCCCATGGTATAATCTTTAGGATTACGTATTTTCTATAATCATATTTCAATTCTTAACTTAAGTTATAGAAGACTCATGTTATGATTCATACAATCCTTCTCATGATGCTAGATTTCCTTTTATACTATTGAACATTTAGCTTATGATATAACTCGAATAAGGATCATCTATAATATGTCAATTACTTGTTTAATTCATTTGTTTATTAAAGGGGTGATCAATTACTCACAAGGTTAGTACATTCCTCTAGGATACTTGGCATTATCTCTAGGATTCACTCCTAAGGGCATGCCTTTTAATCTTATATCATACCTTCATTACGAAATTAAAAAAAAGGTTAAGTCTAAAGGAGGTGTAGTTGACATTTTTTTCAATTTCGGGTCATGTTTTCCTCGCTCACTACTAGATTGATTTAGTAATAAAGAATTATTAAGTACGAAAAATAGGCTCTTTATCCACAACAAGAGTGTTTATACACATTACGAGAAATATCAAGCTATAAATACCATAGGGTCTGCACAACGAGGATCCTTTTTACTCACCACAAGAAGGATTAACCATTACAAAAGAATGACCTAAAAATACTCTTCTCCTAGCACACTAAAAGAGGTTACATTCCTATAAACCAATCACCATTCATAAAGTTATTATGGTTCACAAGTATCTCAAAGTAATGATCCATAGAACCAAATGATAAATAAATTGGGTATCAGGTTTATTAATGATCCCAACTCTTAAGATGACATTCAAGGTTAGTTGGTGGTCTTCGCCAATCAACAGGTGGTTGGTCCAAGAGGTTTTTTACATTAAATAAATGAAGTTACTTTTCTATGGAACACTAACATAGGAGAAGACATTCTCCTTAAAGCACACCCAACAATCAAATATAAGGGGAACAACATACACCAGGACAAGGTAAAACTATATCAATCTTGAATGTCGGTTTATGGAAAAATTACTAACCATACCGAAACATAAAAACACAAACTAGGGCTCATATAGATTTAAACAAGGAGATGTTACTAAGTGCACGAATTTAAATTCGATAATGATTACAATTCATAATTTATAACTTTTAAATTAGATTTAAATATTTGTTAATCCTTTATTCGATTTAGCATGACCTTGTTAAACATCCAAACTACCATACATTGGTTTACAACTTAATATAATTTTATATCTGAACAACTCTAAAGATAAAACTACCAGTATAGGTTGAGAGTAATAAGGTATATCCTTTTGACATAAGAAGATAGCTTCCTTTTTCCCACTTAAGGACTCTTTACTTCATCAATATGTTTACAAAATCATATATATATATATATATATATATATATATATATATATATATATATATATATATATATATATATATATATATATATATATAACCATTATAAGGATTCTAATAACATTCTATTATACCTAGCATTACATTATTGTCAAAATCTAGCAAGATTTACTAACTCAAAGTTAAAACCTAGTTTGCTTACGATTATCCTTTATGAACTAGTCATGGATACATCGTTCCCTATCCAACACAACACACAATCCAAAGGAGGTAGAAATATTCTAATGTACTTTGAATTTGAAACAAATAGGTAAACAATATTGGTCATACCGAATCTAAGATATCTTTCAAAATTGTAGTTACACAATAAGATACTCATAAAAATGTTATGATCATTTTATATCATCGAAATAATATTTTAGAAGTGTTAATTTCATTCGATTTACAAAACACTACTCAATTAGTACAAAATACTAAGGCATTGTCATTCTAAATTTCCAAACAAATCATATTCTAGATCCTTTCAACACATTTAAGGATTCAAGAAAAAGAAATTAATTATTAAAACCGCTGCAACTTTCTACAAGTCTTTCCATTTTTGACTCACAAAATCTATATGCACATTTATTAGGCCGAGTCAGTTCACAAGAATCGAGCATGATAAGGACTACATTAAAACAATATGCTAGTATTTAAAAATAACATGAAAGGAAACCTTCTATTTAATTAAATGGATCCAAGATCTAAACACTACCAGATTATTTGATCATGATACAATTTTGATGATGTCAACTAAGAAAGAACTCATATGCTTAAGTTATGAACAATGTCTCTAAAAAAAAAAATTTAACAATCAATCAAGTAGGGACATTGGACTTATAAGTCAAACACGGGTTATCGAGTGCATTATAATTTCAATCATGCAATCATATAGATTATATGGTTGAAATCTTATACTCCAACCATCCATCAAATTTTCCTTATCTAACAAGTAAATCCAATATTAATAAAGATAAAAATGAAGGCTAGCTATAACACCCGTGTTTTTTTACACACACAAAAATAACGCGTAAAAATACCGGGATAAATTTTTTTACTTACATTGCTCACTACACAATGCCACAATGGCTTCAAGAAAAAGAAAATAAAAAATACATACGACACTTACATAAGTCATCGATTCAAATAAACACATGACAACACTCTATACATGTCGATGCCACACTTTCACGTAATGAATGAATACTAGTAATGACCCAACCACAAGAAAAGGACTCAAAGATTGGAAAACCCACAATAGATTATTTTCTTAATTACATCTAAGTTATGATTAACATTCCAAGAACATTATTGTGAAAGGATAATTTTCTCCCTTTTCCACCTACAAATTCTTAAGTTCATTTCACATTTAATTTAAGTTTGACCATTTCAATTTGGATCTTTATCTTTACGAATATTTTCATAACTTACATACTTATTTGGAATATTTAAATTTGCATACAAAGTACTTAATTCTCTTGTTCTTATATTAAGAAATGCTTCCCAAATGTTTATTCAATGTTCAAATTTTACCCTTGATACTCATGTGAATCGACTTATGTCAATAAAGCAATATTAGGATTTAAGGGGGGTTTAGACTCAAGTTACCTTTTTCCCATAAACATTATTCGATCACGGTATCTTTATTTCCCAATTCAACATTCCCACAACAAGAAATTTTATTTAGATTTATATATATCTTGTTTTCCTCAAAGTTGATCCCTCCAAGGTAATTCATATCCTTTTCATCACAAGGAAATATCAAATTGAGTTATAAGGACTCCAAGAGTGGCATTACTCCTAACTTCAAATCTTGTTTCACTCTTGTACGCTTTTCTCTTACATTGCATTATGGCATCATTATTAACATTTTTTATAACAAAAGGAGTTACGAAAGTATTGTCTAACCTCAAGAAGAAGTACAAGATTGGAAGCTTTAGAACTACACACGAACCACAAGATATGTTTTTAAAGTAAGTTCCCATGTTTTTCACATTTCACAATTCTGCAAGAGAAGTTTTTTTATCCCTAATGTCATAAAATCCATAAAAAGGGATTATGGAGCCAAGTTTTTAGTTTCTTTGTTTCTCTTAAGTCAACATCATTCAAATCAATTTCATTTGTATAAGGGTTACTTACCATTTTATACCCACAAGGAATTCATTCGATGATGAAGAGAATTTCTAGATATAACTTGGTAGTCGACTAGGATACTAAGGAGGTGTTAGCTCTACTTACTCCATATCTTTCAGGGTTACACATCATAGTTGTTTCTTTGAACAATGGCTCTTAAGTTATAGAAATGAACTAATCAATATATTTCTTAGATGTAGTACCATAAATTTTAGTTGTGAAGATTAAATATCTTTTAAGATGATAGCGTTTTGCAAACTAATGTGGCTAGAATGAGAGGGAGGGTACAACAAGTTTAAACATTAACTTCATTAGATAATCCCATATGCTAAAGGTTAATTTCAAGAGTAGTTGGTGATATCTGTCACCTAACACATAAGTCATACTTGAAGATAATATATTATTCTTACTACACACATGATAACCAATCCTAGAAGGGAACCACTTACTATAGATAACGTTTGATCAAGTCGTTCTTAACTGATGGTTTCATGATGATGCCACTAAATATACAGGCTATGGTAGTAACTCAACTAGGGTTATTATTTAGTTAAGATAGAAGGTGTCATTGAGCATACATGTTTAAGTTCATTATAAGGTTTTAGTTTTCTATGCAAAAAGAATAACACAAGAGGGTTAGTTATACACAAATTTTGTACTAGGGTTGACTAATTCGCTTAGATTTATTTATTGCATTTTCAAGGTAAAGAACACAACACATCAATTAATTAATCGACTATTGCACACTGGAAATGCACTACAAGATATTACATTCAAATTCATTTAACATATCCAACTTTTTCCATATGAAAATCTAAATAAAAAAGGTACCCATGATTAAATGTGCATTTCCCAAGGCATTCCTAAAACTAGCATCTCATACATATTACCGAATTTCAAATATAAATTTCAGTAACATGGCAATACATTACACATATATACATTTTTCAATAACCTATATAAATTACAATAATAAACAATGGATTACACCACACCTTTTTGCCATCTCACTTCCACCCTACAAATCCATGTGAGCATGAAATCAGCAATAAATTGCTAGCATGACATCCACCCAAATCTAGCATAATTAAATACTTTAGTTTCTCATTTACATAATAAAATTAATAATTTGCATTCGAAAGGAGAAGGTTAGAGACACATATTTATTTAATTTTAGTTCACTTCATTTCTTAACCAAGGAGAGAGAAAGAAATAGGGAAGAGAGAGAAACACTATTTTGCCAAAAGTTCAATTTCACATAACAGTCACATAGTAGAGTTTCAAGAAGTTAATTACAAGTGTCAACAAGTTTCCATGATGGTTTTGAAACTCAACAAGTGTCCTAAAAATTTCTTATTATGTTTTCCTACTAGTTAAAAATGTTTAATCTAGGCCAAGGCTAAGAAACCACTTTCGAACATTGTCTTCCGATGGAAAACACACAATGTGTAAGTTTCTACTTGTCCTCATATACACCAATAATTCATAGAACCGATGTAATTTGAATCGGAGAACGTTTTTAAACAATGATGCGTTTTCGAACCCATCGGTTGTAATTAGTCAACTTTGACCTAGTCAAATGCGACCAAAGGCATACAAAATGTCCTTTCCAAACTATCTAGAAGAGTATATTTCCCCAAACTAGAGGTTGAAAGAATTTTTTTAGTAAATATACTATAGGTTTGTGAAGGTGGAAAGACATTTTGCCGCTTAGGGTTTGAAGGGTGCTTTAAAATGAAAACCAACTTTTCAGTTTTGGTAGCTTCCTAAAAGTACAAAAATGAACACCATAGCTCTTAGAGGAGCTACGAAATGATCAAACAAGGTCGAGATATTGCTTGAAGTGACTCTCTACATAACAAAGACCTATACGACGCTTGACATATCCTTTATGGGGCTCAAAGTGTTGTTTTGCAAGTCTCTCAAAATTGTATTTTCTAACTTTGCAAGGTAGATGGAAAATGTTGTTTGATTTGACAACATCATCTAACTCTCGCTGATACCAGCAGATACGAGCACTTAATTCGAATACTATAGTATCATCGTATAAGGTTATGGTAGCTACCAAATTTAATGTTTAAATTGAAAAATCAGTTTCATCAATCACAAGGTGAAGTTTTATTTCTTTACACTATTTAAATTTGGCTACATATCCATTTGTATGATTATATAGTGGTTTAACGTTTCTATAATATTGAAAATGAAGAACCCAAATTACGAAAATTATGACAGAAAAAGTAAAGGAGACCATACCTAGATTAAACACAACGACGAAACATTTTGCAAGTGGTGCTCGAGGTGGGTTCACTATTATTCTCCAAAGCTCCAATTCTCTCTCTCTCTATCTCTTGCAAGAGGTATTTCATGAAAAAATACAACGCATTGTATAAAAATAACACTTTGGTCTTAAGCTTAGGGTTAGGATGACTGTACATAGCTGAGAAACAAAATTAAAATAATATTCCTCCAACCAAAACAATAATCTTGCTTCGTCAACCAAAATCCCTTCCCAAATTGAGTCTCGTTGTTCATTGTCGACCTCTTGTCCACTCTCGCATACGTAACCTTATTCACTTTGAAATTCTCAAATCCAACCTAAGGTGATTTAGAAGCAAGTTCAAGCTCTCTCTCCACAACAAAGGCTGGTTTGATTAAGCTATCTAATTCTTTTGTTATTCAATGTGCTCACTACGAAGGGGATGCACAACAAAAGGCTACAATAGTGGTTGAAATAAAGGCTCAAGTAACTCTGAAACCTCACTTCCTGCTCTATTGGAAAGAAATTCAAGACATGATAGCACATTATTTCTAACCATCAAAGTTACATTTTCATTGAATAGATCTGCATGAGAAATTAAAACAACATCTCCTTGGAATCTCGCCTACGAGGTTCACTATTTTCCTCATCCACATTATTCACAACTATTAGAAATTGTAGAAGTACTTTACTTGTCTCTTCTTTCTCCCATTTAGGCACAGAATGGGAGGATGTAAGAAAGGCATGAGTAATTTGGATTTACACCTGCCAATTGCATTTGCTTGAAAGTTTCAAAGCCTTTTCAACGAACCCATTTTGTGTATATCCTGTAGTTCATGTTATCCACACAACCACGTTTATTTTCTAACACATATTTTTCAAACAACTCACCACCATGTGAATGCTCTCACATATGGATACCTGGATACAAAGCATATTTAACTAAAACATTAGGGAAAATCTCCTCCCTCCCTCATTATACTGTGATGGATGTCCATTCCCTGTTCTAAATCCTCAATTTAGGCACATGGTGGAGGGTGTTGGCAAAGGCTGTGAAGCTTGTATTTTCATTTCTTGAACGGTTCCATGACCTTTTTAACAAACCCATTTTGTACGTATTCTTCCATCATTACAGTCCATGAGGCCATGTTTCAGGCATTATGTTGAATAGTTCACCTGCCATGAATAGTTCCATATTCATCATACATGTCTACCTGAGCATGAGAAACTACAACATCTGAAAAAAATCCTCTATATTTTATGTTTTGATAGACATCCATACCATGTCCTAGAGCTCACGTTTTTTACACAAGATGGGATTACACGGCATATGTAAATTGATCATGTTTGAGACTTCATTTATTGCACATGAGAACTATGTGAATGCCTCGAGAGGAAACCAATGACTCATGTACATTGCCATATAATCGTTCCAAGAGAAGATGCCTCATTATTTCATTTGGTCAAACACTGAAACCATTCAAAACTACTAAATTTGCATCCTTAACTTGGTTTTCCTGAGGTTAGCGCATCTAAAAATAAAACCAAGTGTCTGTAACATCTTGCAAGGTACATGACAGGTCTTAAAGGCTATCGATGTTCCCATGTGATTTCGGGGAAATCCCATGCCTCCATACTCCTTCAACTTGATCCACCCCCACGTCTTTATCTAATAAACCACTTGTCATTTCACTAACCTACTCCACCAACATTAATTTATTGTTATCATCCTTGGTTTTTTTTTTTAAATATTGTGGGCACTACGCTTCCCTCCCCTTATAAGAGCATCATCCTTGATGTGATACAATGCCAAAGCTCTAAGGGTAGGTAGGAAAGAAAGATAATAATGACACATGTCGTTTAACAAAACATCGATTCGATATAACATGATGTTATCCCAAATTCACCCCTCAAGGTAGTTTTGATATCATGCATCAAAATCTTTAGTCCAGGGTAAGTAGATTGATTGAATGCCCAAAATCATGATTTTGGGGTCCCTTCGCTTCTCTCTAACTTCCCCATCCAAGGAAAAAATCCAAGAAGTTAGGAAAAAATCAAAAATCAAAAATGAAGTCACAAGCTTGTTTTAAAGAATTTTTGGTCTCGAGGCTATGGGTCGACTACAGTGTAAATCATACCATGGTTGGTCGTACTCGTAGGTTTGGGGCGAAATACAAAGAATCAACTAAATCGGACATTTTGTCCCGGGTGGTCTACGGGAAAGTTGGGATGTCGAGACGCATAAATCTAATTTGCCGCAAGTCGGTATATTATATGAGGTGTGGACGAAAGTGTCCAGGATAGTCGGGAAAAAAAGTATGGGTGGGATGTGCAAAGGTGAAATCGCCGCACAAGGAGCCAAGCTAAGTGGATGTAGTTGATGCAGAGGTCAATAACCCTCATAGCACTGGTCACGGTAAGATGCACAGTGGGAAAAGGAGGCTGAATCAACTGATGCGAGAAGAATGTGTACAGGGACAGCCGGGACATGCGGAGACCGATTTTCTGAAATACCCACAATTAAAAGGAAAAGTCAACATTTGACCCTTGAACTTCAAACGGCCATAAATTTTGACTCTAAGCTCCAATTTTTGTGAAATTGGACTTTTCGGAATGAGCATGACATCCTCTGCGTCCACAAAAATGAGATTTTTTAATTTTAATGAGGGTAGATATATTTAAATAAAATAAACATATTCAGCTCCAGTCAGTTAATGCTCATTCATGTCAAATGACAGAAAATGACTAGAAGACCCAAAATAGCCGCCGCACTCAGAAGGCCATAACTTTTGCATACCTCTGAAATCACACAAAATTGGTACCATTGGAATAATGTTACCGATACTTACACACATAAATCAAAAAATTGGGATTTGATGAGAAATAGATGGATATTTTTCATAAAATATGGTTGTGTTCATGACAATGTTTTATTTGGTAGTTGGGAGTGCAATTAAGAGGCATGGTCATCATTCTTTCTCTGTTGCAGCACTTGGGATAGTATGGGGAGCCTTTTCAAGTAACATACAATCATTTTAATCCATTTAATGCCTCTTACAAGTGGTTGAAGGATAAATTTTGGGATTTCCATTTTCCCCTTCTCTCTCTCTTCTCATTTTTCTATAAATTGGAGTGTTGGGCTCATTGTAAGAGAGGTAGTTTTTGTAGCAAAGCTCTGTCAAAAATTTCTTTGTGAAGCCAATGTGCTGAAGGCCCTTGTAATGGACTCCTTGCATGGTGATCTAGGCCTTTATCTTTTAATAGATTGAATTGTGCATATTGTGAAGCAATAAAATACAAGTTTGTGATGCATCTTCCCCTGCTTTATGTTTTTTTGCACTCTTCTTACCCTTTCAACCTTCATTACAAGAATATTGTGTCTACTTTTATGCCCTCGTAGGACTCATTATTATTGTGCATGTATTAAATATTGTTGTGAATGCATTTTCCAGATTATGGAGAACTATATCACCCCTTCTAGTATGCATTTTAATTCTATTTTTCACACATTGGAAGACTACTCTCACACCCCCTCCTTTTCTAGTGTATCACCGCTTTAGTGTAGGCTTTTATTTTTATGCATTCTCTCTCCTTGGTCCCTTGGAAAATTAGATTAGGATAGTTATTTTTGCTTGCATTAGAGTATATTGTGATAAGTAGTTTAGGACATACAACCTACAATGCGGTGTACCATATTCAAGTAAGCCATTGATTTTCTTATACAAAATTAAATTACTATTTCCCAATATTTATCCAGATCACACGTGAACTCCAGCCATCCACCATTAACATAAACATACAAGGGTGTTTATTGTTATAACAAGAAATTTTGAGGGAAAAGGAGAGGTTTCATAGAAACATATTTGAAAAACCCACGTAACAATTTTTAATAAAGGAAAAATTACCTTGAAAGTAATTTCTTAATGAAGACTTGGAATCCAAAACCAGTGAAACATAAAACTAGAGAATAATCAAGTAACAACCAGCAAAGTAAAATGAGCTCTACAAAATCCATGAAATCCCAATCTAAAATAATTCGGGAAAAGAGAACAATTTATTTTGATGATATTGTTCTCTACCAAATATTAAAATGGGTAAGTGATATTTTATCATGCTTCCAAATAATCTTTGAATTTACAAATATGTCTACTTAAACCTTGTAAAAATGTTAATGTCGATGAAAAATTATTCTTTTCATTTTTTGCTTGTGTGTTCTTACTTTATTCTAGTCTACACGATACATTGATGGTTGAATGTGGTAGATGGCCATGGATGATGGCTCTGTCTGCGAATTACATTTTAAAGAAAGTTTCAAAGCCATTTCAAACAGCATGATTTGGGAAGAAATATTTTCTCGAACATTTTACGTGGCTAGGTTATTTTGGCCCTTTACTCATGCAACACAATATGGGATCGAAAAAAAATTTTCCATTAGGAATTTAAGAATTGATAGCTAAAAATCCACCATTCACTCTAAGAAACCAAAAAAAGCATAGGTTGTCTTTAACCACACGCCAAACATTAATTTTATTATTATTAAATAAGGAGCATTGGAGGTCATGTCTCTCAAGACTAAATGATATGTTGGTTGAAGCATTAAAAACTAAAATTTATCTAAGAAACCCACCTCTAAACATTTCACCACTAAAAGGACTATCCTATAGACTCTTATGCAAGTCAAGTTCAGGTCTTAGGGTGAAGATCTCAAAAAAATTAAACTTAGCTTAAAACTAATATTAGGTCCAAAATTTGGTATTAAAACATGCCCCAAACACCCTAAAAAAATTGGATATTCCTTTTTGAGATTTCAAAAAAGGCGTGGAATCAAGTAACCCATTGAAACGAGAATGTGATTAGCCTTTTAGTAAGAATGTTTGTAAAATATGTTATGAAAAACCCTCAAAAACTAGTAATAATTCCATATGATGAAACTTAAAGATCTGGTATAATGGAATGTAAAAGATGCTGAAATGTAATATGCAAAAAGATCGTAATCACCTAATGAGAAATAGCACACTGCATCATGTAATTCATTCATTAGTAATGTGATCAAGGAGAAAAAATGGAAGTCAACCGAAAAAGGGAATTATTACCGTGAACAACAGGCAGTCGAAACCAATGTATGTCCTATTTATTACTCATATGTCAAATAATGTCATCATTGAAATGTTGGGTCTATGACAAAAAGTCTGAGGGTGATATACGATGTGAGAGGGTGATCCATGTAAAGTCAAGCTCGATGCAAGATATAAATTAAGTGAACTATAGGAAATGTGATAAACAAGATAAAATACAAAGCTAAAGTTGATTAATATTTATAAGGTGATGGTAATAAAAATAAATGTCATAAAGAAACATTAAAAGATAGATGGTCAAGCTATCTCGATCATTATTTCATTAAGAATAAACAAAATTAAATTATGATTGAGTTGTCTATGATTAAATATTTAGATGGTGGATTGAATGAAAAAAAATTCAACACATTATAAATATTATTTGAACAATGTAAATGAAGATACGATAAAGTCTTTTGAGAATATAAATGAAAACGCTATAATGCAATTTGGCAAAAAAGGAGGATTATTTGCATACGTAGGAAACAAATCGATACAGAAGGAATTATAGCTGCTATAAAGGATGTGTTGATTCTTTTTTGATTTTTTTCAATTTGTTGATAGGTAGTTTTGGAATTATGCACAAGGCTGAAATTAATGCAGGTAGATAGATGAAGAGATGATAGAGCACCATGATATAATGTATATTCAATGCCTTTACATCGAAAAAGTGGCACGCCTTTAAATAGGTCATGCGAGAGAGGGAGGAATATTATATTTACATGACTATATACTAATTTAACTGAAACTAAAATGTATTAATTAGCTAACATTCCCCCCCTTAATACATTGCTCTTACAAATGTACCCCTAAACAAATCAAACTTCACCTGCCGAGAGGCTTGGTGAGAATATCTCTGCAACCTGAAAATCGGTAGAGGGAAATCTTTGGAGGTGAATTTGGTGGTTCAAGACCTGTTCACAAATGTAGTGACATTCGACCTCAATATGCTTTGTTCGTTCATGAAAATAGGATTCTTCACAAGCTTCAACACACCTTGATTGTCACAATGAATGATGGGAGGTTTCTCTTCAGGAATCCCTATATCTGCAAGAATGCGATGTAACCAAATCACTTCGCACACAGCTCCTTGTGCGGTGGTATTGACCTCGGTGGATGAGAGAGAAACAGTTTGCTTCTTGCTAATCCATGAGATAGGTCTAGATACGAGATGAAAAACATATCCTAAAGTGGATTTCTGTCATCAACGGATCCTGAATAGTCCGAGTCTGTATATCCTATAAGAAGAATGCGAGTGTTCTTCGATACTCGAGACCAAAGTCAAATGTACCTCGGACATATCTCAACACATGATTTTTGTTATCCAATGACATTTCTTTGGCTCTGCATAAATCGGCGAGATAGCTCACGTAAAAAGCAAAGATCTAGGTCCAGTATAAGTCAAGTAAATGAGACTCCCCCACAAGCTTCCTCTAGTGAGTGCCATCTACTATGGTGAATCCTGGAATCTAGATAATTGCAAACCTTTTTCCATAGGTGTGGACATTGGTTTACAATCTGACATCCCATACTTTTCCAGGAGTGTCTTGGCATATTTCATTTGGGAGACAAAGATATGATTCTTCTTCTGCCATATCTCTAAGCCAAGACAATAGTGAAGTAGCCCCAAATCGGTCATGTCGAAGGATTTCTTCAGATCATTCTTTACATCATCCACAAGATTGTTAGAACTTCCTGTGATCACAAGATCATCTACTTACAAAACTAGAATGACAATATTTGTTCCTACCTTGATATACAAATTTGTATTTGAGGGGCTACGAGTGAATCCATGTTAGAATAGGTGATCATCAATTTTTAAATACCATGCCCTAGGTGCTTGTTTGAGTCCTAAATAGACTTTATCGGAGATGACATACCTTATGTGGTTGATGCTCGTCTACAAACCCTTCGAGTTGGGCCATGTACACTTCTTTTTAGATCACCGTTTAGAAAAGCACTCTTGACATCCATCTAAAAGTTTCCATCCATTTTGTCTGCGGTGCACATACAACTCGATGGTTTTGATATTCGCAAAGTGGATGCAAAGGTCATGTCATAGTCAATTCCTTCTTACTTTGAGCATAACCCTTTGCAACAAGTTATGCTTTGTGTTTCTCGATTGAACCATCTACCTTATATTTTGTTTTGAAAATCCATTTGCAGCCTTGATGGATTTATTACCTAGAGGAAGATCGACAATTTCCACGTCTCGATTCGAATAGGGAATTATATTCAAGCATCCATAGCTGTTTCCACTTTGGTTGGTCTAATGCCTCACGAAGCATGTGTCAGTTCGGTGCTCTCAACAACTAAACTCATGAGTGCAAAATTTACCTCATGTCTAGCTTGACTTCGTGTTCTAACTCCCGTAGAAGTACACTAGAAGTGAGTTGAGGTGTGCATCCCGATAGTACTTTCTGGACCCATTTCAAATGTTGGTGCTTGATGTGAAGATGTGTTTTCCAAAGTGTGCCAAGATCAACAAACAAGTCTCCACTCAGCTCTTCTTCTCTATGAGAAGAATCATCTTGCTCATCATCTGGATGTGTGAGCAATCTATGTGACGAGGTCGGTATTGGATCTCCATTGTGTGGCAGGGAGTCAAAGGACGACTCATCACACACCACATCTCGACTCTCGTAGATCTTCTTTGTCTCAGGATCCATGAGACGATATGCCTTTGAGGTAGTACTATACCCCAAGAAAATACATGGAAGTGTCTTTGGATCGATCTTCTTCCTTCTCTTATCTAGAACATGCATATATGCAGTACAACCAAAAACTCTTAAATGATGAATAGAAGGTTTAACACCAGTCCATACCTCTTCGGTGTCTTGTTACTGCAAGATCTTTGTGGGTTCTCGGTTGAGTAGATACACTGCATGCTGGACTGCTTCTACGCCCAAAAATGATCCTCCAACTTGGCGGTCGAGAGCATACAACGAGCCATCTCCTCCACAGATCATCCTGTTGTGGCACTCGGAAATCCCGTTGTTAGGGCGTGTAGGGTGCATTCAAATGTTGTTGAATGCCATCTTGCTTGGTATGCTAAGACCTTCTTTGACACAAATTCCCCCTCGATCTCGGAAAGGAGGAGAAGAAGAGGCTTCCCGGACCGCTGGTGGCGCTAGTAGAAGGTTTGGAAATTTGCAAGTGCCTCACTCTTCTTCTCAAGAAAATATACCCACATTTTCCGTGAGTAATCATCAATGATGAGCTGAAAGTACACAAAACCTTGGAAGCTAGATGGCAAGGGTCCTCAAAGATCGGTGTGAATGACCTGAAGATGCTCTATAGAATGATAAGAGCTCTGTTTGAATGGACCTCTATGTTGTTTGCCCATGAAGACATCCGAGCAAAGGTAAGGAATGGGAGAGTGGAGGAAGCCCTCTTACCATTTCCTTCGACCGAGTTGATGCAGAGCCTGACAGAGAAAGATGACCATATCGAAAGTGCCAAAGTGTAGTGTACTCGCCATTGATGCGAGAGAGCAACGCTAGATGAAGTGACCGCATCAAAGTGCAAATAGACGGCCCTTCGAAATGCTTCAAGCAATGACCGACTCTCCACAGGAAATGATGCGGGACTTGACCCCTTTTCAACAAAGAATTCAACCTACATTTATGGTTAAGAAGTTGACTTACGAGATAAAAGATTTGAAGTCAAACCTAGAACATATAGCACCTTTGTGAGTGTACATCTTAGTGTTCCAAGAGGAATGATGACATCACCAATCCCTGCTACAATATACTCTTGATTATGCTGCATAATGGTGATCGATCTCTCAAAGGTGGGTGGTCACTCGGAGTATGGAACAACTTCTTATTGCCAATCATGTGTTTTTGGCACTGAATCAATCAACTAGACATCTTCCACGGCCTGCGAAGTTTGTGAGACTAGAACAATGTCGAGAATGAGTCGTATCTCGGTTCCTCTTCATCGAAGGTGGCATCCTGCTGAGCAGCAATGTGGCCCTTCTGCCTCTGATTATGAGCATGCCATCGAGATTTCTTGGAATATCCTTGGCCAGAAGTGCTCTCTTCACCAGAGTTTCCATACTTGCGACCATTGTAATAATAGTTCGCAATCGTGTGCGTATCCATGGAGCAAATGTGGCACCATCGATCCGCCTTGTGATTATCCGCTTATGCAGGGTGGCCGCTATGGTGGCATTGTGAATATGGCTCTTGAGCATGCCGCTTCGATTCAGGGCAGATTTCCCTTTCGAGGCTTATGTTTTTACCTCGTGATAAGAGCCTTGTCTTCGAAGGCTTCTTGTACATTTTGCATGGCTTCTTCCTGCTAGAGATAATTCACCGTGGTTACAAAACTCACCTCCTGTTGAGTGATTTTCAACGTGGTGATCAGTGTTCGAAACCATGAAGGAAGAGCTCGCAGGGTGAGTGGGACTAGCAACTTGTCGTCCTTTGGTTCACCGAGTGCAGAGAGTTCTGCACGTAACTCAGCTACACACCGCAAGAAGGCTTCTACTGATTCGCCATCATGCATACTCATCGTATGAAGCTTTGTCTGAAGTTGTAACTTTGTCGTCAGATTCTTAGCTTCGTAGATGGTACACAATGCGCTCCATGCCTGAGAAGAAGTGGTTGCTTCCTGAATGTATGGCTACACCTCATCAGAAAGACTCAGGGTGATGAGAATTAGTGCTTTTGCATCAGCCTTTTCATATTTTTCCAACAGATCAGCGTCTATGGGAGGGGTGTCTTTGCCAGAAACGATCCCCCAAAGATCTTCAAATTGAAGAATCATCTGCATTTTGGTTTTCCATGCGGTGAAATTTGGCCCTTTCAAGAGTTGGGCATCGGATAGCAATATTTTTGGAGCAGACATTTTCAAAAACTCAAAAATGTATTTTATTTATTTATTTATTTTTCAAAAATGGCTACAATGCTTACTGAAGGAATCTATCCCAAAGATGGGCTCTATAGGCTCGTGTAGTGAGACGCCGACGCTCTTGTGGGTGTTCTATTTCACGTTCGTCATCATCTGCATCATAACCACGTTCAAGTTCTGCATGAATCCGCCGTGCTTGACATCGAACGTCAAACCAAAAATATTCCAACAGTCCTCGGCGCACAATCTCGTCAAAGAGAATGTTCCCAGTGTTGTGTAGCTCGTTGACCAAGGCAAAGAACAGCCCAGTGGTGTCTTCATTGTCACTCAATGCCCAAATATTTGGTGCATTGCTTGCGGTGCTTTGTGCATCGGAAATTTGAGACATACGCGCACACACAGCTTTGTAATTTCCTGGCTTTGCTTACACATACAGGGGTTTGGATGGTCTTTCACGTGGTTCTACAGGTAGTATGATTCTTCTTGTCTTCCACGCTCCAAGGACAGCACACAGCTTGCTCGCAGGCAGAGTTCACGCACGGGTTCTGATTCTCCACGCACAGCAAGCAACTTCCTCGCAGGCAGAGGTCACGCACGGGTTCTGAATCTTCACTCACAGCAAGCAAAGATCTTTCACGCTCAGCGGCTCCTCCAACTGTCCCTCCATGGCCACAACTTCCTCGCAGGGTTCCTTGGTCGCCTCTCCACACGTTTCTGAGTGTCAAACAAAAACGCCACGCAAAATGCACGCAC
Source organism: Taxus wallichiana var. yunnanensis (assembly GCA_018340775.1). Taxonomy (NCBI): domain Eukaryota; kingdom Viridiplantae; phylum Streptophyta; class Pinopsida; order Cupressales; family Taxaceae; genus Taxus; species Taxus wallichiana. The sequence continues at coordinate 362,601,109 of CM031241.1, forward strand.
GGAAGAAGGTTTCAGGCTCGTGCTCTCCTCCACACCCGCTCGATACCAATGATAGAGCACCAAATATAATGTATATATTGCATTTATTGATTAGAATACGAGTGACGCCTTTAAATAGGCTACGAGAGAGGGAGCCAAAGCGTTCGCGAAAGCTTGATTATATAAGCTGTTTACAAACTAAAATGTATTAATTAGCTAACAAAGAGTTCATAAGAATTAGCCTTTATGACCATGGCTACAAAATTCCTATGTGTTTGGAGGAAGTGGTTGAAAATAAATTGAATAAAAAGAGGGAAGTAAAAATTAGGAAGAAATATTAAGTCCAAGAAGAGAATGAGAAGAAATGATTAGAGGAAAAGAATGAATTTTAGAGCAAGGTGCAACTTATAAAAGAATTGATGGCTTGGATAAGCTAGAAGAAGAAGGAAAATTAATATAAAATGAGGAGAAAAGAACACTGAAAAGAAGCTCTCGAGAAGAAGATTGATGAAATAAAAGAGAAATTAATGTCAATTGAAATTGTGATTAACATGTCATGCAATAAATATATGCTTAGAGTTCAAGTGGAAGGAAAATAAAGGAGTCTAAAAGATGAAAGGGAAGATGAGGATGCAACAATGGAATTGGAAAAGGCTCACTTGGAAGCCTTGAAACAAGAAAATCTTCAAGGTGAAGCAGGTTTTCTAAGGTATGTTATTTTGATAATTTCCTTGATAATTTTTAAGATGTGGATGAAGATATGCAAAAGGTGAGAGAGGACGCGTCATGGAAGAAAGCATGTCTATGGAAGGAACACATGAAAGAGGATAAATAGGAGAATTTAATCCTATTTTTGATGAAGAAGAGGGTGTGATTCGATGTTGCGGGAAGGTGTAAAGTTTGTAGAAGCTTTGTTTGATCTAGTTTATTATGGTAGTCGGGAGGATTCGAGGGAACACAAGATGTATTGAAAAAAGGTGTTGAGGTAAGCAAGAAACCCATAGATATGGGTAAATAAAATTTCATATTTGATGAAGATGTAAATTTTTAGAGTGATGCTTTGTATGAAGAAACAATAGTATTTTTGGATAGGGTCATGAAGGGTGAATGAAAGGAGGGAGAATCACTCATTAAAGTGACTTGAAAGAATGGTATGTTGTAGGAATGAGTGTCTTCAATGACACAAAATGTGAAACAATATTTGCCATAGTTCAAGAAAGAAGAAATCCTAAAAAATTAAAAATAATTATGTGATGAAAAGGTGGTTCAAGAAGCTGGGAAGGAAAAATTGGTTGGAGAGGCAACAATGCCTCAATTTTCTAACACTAATTATGTTCTCAGTTTTGAATGTGTATGTTTCATGATTTAGGAGATACAAGTTATAGAAAAGAGATATCTTGAAGAAATTCGGGGAAAGGAAGAGGAAAATAAATTTGGACATTATCATTTGGGAGTGCAAAATCATAAAGGAAGCATAGATGTGAAAAGTGAAGACAAGTAAATCATCCAAGTAAAGAAAGAACACAAAATAAGTAGAAAAAGTGAAAGAAATATGCATAATTTTATTTGAGGGAGCTTAAATATATTTCCATCCTGGGAATCGATATAGGAGCATCTTATGGATAAAAATATTTTGAGTTGGTTTTAGTTGCTTGGGTTTCATAGGTGTGTGGGAGGTGATTTTTCCCTCCATTAGTTTCAATTTTAAGTTTTTAAAAGTGTAATAATTAAAAAAATATAGCCTATTTTTATAAATCTAAAGGCCAAATTTAGTAAAAGTCGAATTAGATAAGTGTGGCATCATCATCAATAGTGGGATATACCAGTAAGGCTTAATTAGGCAAGTTGGTAATCTAGTTTATTGGTCTTAGTGTGCAGTTGAGATATAGCTTGGTCAATCTGCTTGATTTGTGGAGTAAAGCATGACAACGTTAGGTTTTTTTAATCAACTCATGGATATGTGAATCAATATAGAGAGTGTTATGTAATCGGATAGACAAGGGGGTAGTTTTTTCCACGTGTGAATATTTGGAATACAAAGTTGTTAATCAGAACTGTGTAATTTTTATTGATTTATCCCAAACTATGATACTTCTTTTGTGCATGCAAGAAGATTTGCAACAATTAATGGTAAATTGAGATATTAGAATTCAAATATCATGAGAATGATCGTATATGAAGAAGGATCTTGTGGGATATAATTTCAACTCTACACTAGTTAATGGCAATGGTCTTAATTATGGGATTTGAAATTGACATCTTTAGATGATATATTTACCATGAAGGTCTTGGAATGATGACCATGTACATTTTATTCTTAATAGAGGAAGGATATGAGTGTTCAACATAGGATCAAATACATATCATATGAGTCAGTATGCATTGCTCTCTACATGAATGCACTAGTAGAGAGATATGAGGTGTAAATGACATTGGTAGCTATGTTGTTAGTTTTACCAGCTCAAAGATCACACTGAGTTAAAGAATTGCAAGAAATCCTTCTCTTCAGCTAATACAATGGGATCTTCTTTGAGTTTCACGTAACTAAGTGTTGAGAAGAACCACTAGAGAGGGCCCGTTTCCTAGATCAATCACCTAACATAGTCTATTTCAAGGGATAGGGAGGAAAACAACATAAACTCACGTAAAACATGTAAAATTAGGTGATACACAAATTGTTTTGGAGACTTATGACTCCACAAGACACACTATCATATTCTTCAAGACTTTGTCAATATCATTTCATTTAGTTTTTGATTAATTTTCACACAAGGATTTCATAGAAGGCATGCACAATCTATCAATCTAGCATGGGAGGAAACATTTGAAGTATTTTCCGTTCAAAAATTATTAACAAACCAAATTTTCACTTAAAATAACCTATGAAATCTTACAACTACCTTAATGGACATTATTAGATTCTTAAACATGAAAGCGAAAATAATTCATTCAATTATACATACTAATGAACTTTGCGATAACACACTTCAATTCAGCTTGGAAAATGGAGGAATTCAGTCTTTTATTTCATCAAATAGGTGTTCCAATACAAAATTTGGCATAGGATTGGAATGACAAAACAAAAATCACCCCAAATGCTTCCAAAGAATGGGTACATGTAGGAAGAAAAAATAAGGAAAAGTAAGAGCAAAAGAAGTAAAGTGGGCTGCTCAACACTTAAGGACTCTTCATTTGCACCTAGAACTCTAGAGTGACTCAACTCTCTCTCTCTCTCTCTCTCTCTCTCTCTCTCACACACACACACACACACACACACACACACACACACAAATACGACACCTAAACTTGAGTTGAAGAGTTCGGTTGGGGACTATTTGGAGACAAATCCAATGCTAACTTTCATTTTTACAACTCGACATTGCTTGATATAAATTCCAATTGTTTAATAATAATCACAAAGATAATTATTAACACACAATTTTCAAGTTTTCATAACATAATATGATGAGTTTATATGGCATTATACTGCTTGTCGACTTTAGTAACACTCCCCTTTTGCAAAAATCAAGGAAACTATTCCCTTCTTACAAAAAAATTAAGGAAATCATTGTCTGCTTTTTGGCTTTTGTTGGATACGAGTTAATTACTTGATTAATCTTTACTTTCAGAAAACATGCATCATTCTCTACCTTGTTGCAAATAATTAAAAAATTATTGAAACTCCACTACTTGGGCGCACGGGAAAGGAATAATTAAATTTTACTAAACGATTCTAACCATGGTAAAAATAGACCATAGTTAGGGCACTTATGTTTGACCTTTCAATCACAAGGGTTGAAAGCCTATACATGCATCATTTTTCATTTTGTAAAGCGCTTTTGGGTGGAGTTCTTGAAATCCTTGCAATTGTTTGTGTGGCTACCACTGTAACAGCTCTAGCTGCTTGTGATTTTTTTTTTTTTTATTCTTTGGACGCCATGATCCTTCACCTACAATATACCATATTAGATTTTTCTGCCATTGTTTACTTCTACAACTCTTGTTTCTTAGTTGGAATGTCATGGTTCAAGAGTTCGAGTTCTCTACATTGATTTACCAGTTTTGGGGGCGTGTTTTACTGGATGGGTCAAGCTACATATATTTGGGGCCCAAATTTTTATTCGAGCTCTTTTCCAAACTCTTCCTTGGGTATTTGAACTTGTCGTGTTTTGTTTTGGAGGCGATCCCCACATCTACTTCTTCTACTAAATATCGCCATTTCTTGTTACTTGCTGGTAAGATGTGATTTTTCTGTAGCTTTGGATTTGATTTTATCACCTGGGTTCGAGGTAGCTATGGTTCTTCTGGGCTCCCCATGTTTTATCTTTGCTCTACCTTTGTATTTTAAATTTGTAACATGACATTTATACTTTCTTGGCTATGATTTACCAGTTCAGCCATCATTTCTTCTCATTTTCTTGAGTTGTGGTGTTTGATTAGTTCATCCACAATTGTTTTTGAGAGCTCGAGCTCTTTTTTCATTTGGAGGGCTTGCAATAATTTTTGTAGCTCTATGTTCGAGCTCGCAATAATTTACTCTTGTTGAAGCTCACTATGGTATTTTCTAGCTATAGCTCGGCCCTTCTAGAGCTCAACGGCCTTGGATTTCCATCGATTAAGTTTAGAAATTTTATGAGGGCTCGACCCTAATTTTCCTGAGCTCTATCTCGGCGGTGTTGTATAGAGCAGGGCTTGAGCTGTGTTATTTCTGAGCTCGTTGATCGTTCCTAGATCAACCACGATGAACCCTACTCATCTCACAGTGATTTTTAATGGCTCATCCCTAGTTTACAATGGCTCGTCCCTGCTGTTTTCACTCTTAGCTCGCTGTGTTTTCACTTGAACTCACCATGGTGTTTGGAGAGCTCGGCATTTCCTTATTCGTTGTAGAACTCCATATATTATTTGCTTAAGCTGGTTGACACTCAAATCGACCAAGGTTTTGGAAATTTCAGACTGTTTTATCTGACTGGAGTTGTCATTCTTTGAGCTATGTTTGGCTATAGCCAAAAGTTAAGTAGATGTTTGTATTTCCACTTGATAAAATACTTCGAAAGATTGAGGTCTTTCAAAACACACAACACGTAGATTTTATTAATAGCTCCAACTTTATCATTAATTCACACACACTGTAATACATACTCAGAAAGTCATTTTCAGATATAAACTTATTTCCTTTCTGGAAACTCATATTCTGAAAATTTGTATTCATTGCAAATATATGTTTATGACGAGTTTTTGTGCTCTTCTTTACGATGAGAAAAACCTCTAAGTTTTTAAGATCTCTAAGAAATTTGGTTAAATATAGTTGAAAATACTTCATAATATGTTTTTTCACATTCATATATTTCTCGTGGTTAAGTTGAAAACTTGAAACTTCATTAGTTTATGATCCTTTTTAGAAGAAATAATTTGTATTTTCACACTTCCTTTCATCAGAAAAGAAATAAAATTATGTTATTTCTTGTCTTAAAACTCTGTACTTTATTTCCTTCTTGTTGAATACGAACAATAACCAGAAACTCCGTTATTCATCATCATATGAACACTTCTTCTTTTCATTTTACATTCCAGGAATGTGATGTTCCATCATTTTTGAGATACCGTTTTTATCTTTTTGTCTAATTCTAGAAAATTACTCTTACATGATGCATACTCAGCTTAGAATGAGTGATGCTCAAACAGATTTGTACCTTGTTTGTTGACATGAAAAATTTACTACTTTCTATGCACAACATGTTAAAGGGAAACTATAATCATTTTTTAAATATTTGTCTATAGACGCATTATTTAAGAGTACTGAAATACATTTATTCCTTATTTTAATGCTTTCTTTTCTAATAAAGAATGTAAATACATTTGAAGCTGAAAATATAATGAAGCATAAGGAGAACCCTGAGCTCTAACACAACTCTTCTCTTCTCCCTTTCAGGTGCACTAGAGCAGAAAATGAAGAAAGTTAGATCAGTATCATTGAGTAAGGGGGTTCATAATTCAGGCAATGACAAATCCCCTTCTCTTCGTTATGTTTTTAGTCACACACACACACACACACACACACACACACACACACACACACACACACAAACACATAATTTTCTTCCTTAGTAATATCCCACATCTTATGTATGAAACATGTACAAATTTCCTTGTGAATATAAGAAATTTTAATGCAATCAAAAAAAAATCATTTGCATTTTTATAATGATCTTAATTTTTATAATAGGATGAATATTTGAAAATTGATTACTTAACAGACTTACATATAATCATAAGGAACTTAAATATGAAATTTTGGTACCTTTGATTATCATCTAAAACTAATTAAAATTAAATAATGAATGAATCATCATCTTAATGTTGCACCCTTCTTCCACACTTAACATATTTAAATTTGAAACTTGATTCCTTGTTTGATCGAGTGTGTCTTATTCATATATATGATGTCATTCCCATCTCCATCAAGACCCTCTTGTAGTTCATAATTGTATATGCATGATTATAGTGAAGATGAAAAAATTGGAATGGAATCCTATATGGGGAATGGACATTGAAACACGATTCATAACTTGTTCCACAAGTACACATTTTCCCATTCATCGAAAAGAAGGAAGTTGAATCTTTGTAGATACCTCTCCATTATAATGAAATAAAATGGTCAACATCTTTGGCGGATTTTCTAGACTGATTTCCTGTTATTAAGAAAGAACCCTCTAATTTACTCCCTCCTCGCCATGAAAACCAATAAGGAATCTTCATATAATCTTGACCAATAATGCACAAGGCCAAGAAGTTATCCGTGAGACTGAAAATCCTCCACACTTAGTGGAAACCAGTGTTAACAACAAGTGCATAAATTCACTTGGAGGAAAAATACAAAACCTATCAAGGATATCCAACAAGAGGGCAACCACTTATTGAAATAAAAAAATCATCAGTGTGCATAAGAACTTATTTTACAATAAATTGATTAACTAAAATATGGATGTATTGAGTTAATCTAAACTAGGAACTATATTAAATTATTTTTTTTAATAAATATAGAAAGTAAGCCAGGAAACTAAATAAATGAAAATGTTAAACCTTAATTAATAAGTAGGGCTTAAAAGAACTCAGTTGATTCAATGAGCTTGCTGGACAGTGTCGCAGAGATGAGTGAAGAAATAACGGGAGGAAACGACTTTTCCAAAGTGGTAAAAAGTCTAGATCCGGGAAATATGAAAGGACTGGGGTTCCTGGATATGTATAGGGGTGCCCGTGGGTTCCCTAGTTTGAGATATGGGCACCATGGTCTATGAAAAATATGTATAACCTTCCTCGAAGTGTGGCTTGATGGTTTCCTACCTTCACCTGCCTATTGCACTAGCTTCACTAGACTATGCGATGCATTGCGGGAAAAAAATGAAGATGAGACCTACAAAACCCCAAGGTGAACATCAAAACCTAAAAATATAGGTGAAAATGAAGGAGTAGGATTGTCCTCGGTGTCACACCGGGAGAATTACTAATGGAACATTGCAATACATATCCGACTCGATGTAGTTCTATTCGAATGTGTGAGTGATCATGCCCTATGTGTTCTTGTGTCGGTCACACTTTGTGAAGTAGCAATCAATAACTATGTGTAGAAAATCAAATAAATGGTAGATGGAATAGAATAAAATTCCCTCATTTGTTTGTGTGATGTATATGAACTAGACGGAGCTCGATGGATGCACATGAGCTCCGATTCCTTAGATGAATGTGAATCTAGGTGGATGATATTGGTGACTAGTGCTTGGTCCCTCATTATGGTATTATAACTTTATATTTATATAGTTCTACTGTTCTAATTTTGTAATTAACCCGAAAAGGTTGACCACTAAACGAGATAGAATGTTCAAATGGATGTAAAGTGCCCAATAAGTGATGAGAAAGTGTAAAAGGTTCGGGGGTGAATCATCGTGAACAAGGTGTCCATGGGTCCCCTATTACAAAGGCTAATGCACCATAGTCAAGGCTATATGAAAGAAAGTGAAAAACAATACTCATCATATATCCAGGTGAAGGTTGGGAATTATGATAGAAAGTAAATAAAAAGATCCAAAATATGGGGGTTAGTTAGTGATTTCCTCGATCAAAAACCATACGAATATTAGTATGAGACTGGGACTAAATAATAGCCAAAGTGCATGATTTATTTTCTACATTTTCCCCCACTTTATGTTGGTGAGATAAATTCTAGTAACATGAAGAAGAAAGAGATGCGCACCTAATACCAATGTAGAGCTATGCAGAAAAGTGTGTTGAAGGATTAGATAAAGCGTGGAGTGAATGAAAATGATGAGCGTAGTGCCCACTTCCCTTTGACACTTATTACATTTTGATTTCAAATATTGTTGACTCTAGAAATGGATATTATTGTATTGTTTTTACTTAGCATGATGTTTGACGATAAAGATACTTTGACTATTGATGGAATTTGATTCATAGTATGATTTGTGTCGATTCTTAGAGAGACATTTTATATTGATGATGATGTGTTGTTGACATATTTATATATATCACTGACATTCAACATTCTCATCATATTGAGTAGGATTTAGCAATTGAACTAGTATTGTGATCTTGTTGGTATTGATGAAATATAGAATTGAGATGTTGTTGGAATTTTTAAATAATAACATTGTTGGTATAGATTATGATTTAAATTAGATATGGATGATTATTGATTTTTATGCATATATTTTATCTTGGATGTTTTGATATAGCCACGAGGCCGAAGGAGGTATTGTGTGATTTTGTAGGTAATTATATCACAACAATCAAAGGGGGATTGGAGACCAACCACAATGCAATTTTTGATGGATATAACAATGGTAACCATGGCAACTTATGTAATGTTGTTGTTTTGTTAATTGTTGTTAGGGGGTTCCCATGGGGGGATGACCTCCAATTGTGACCAAGGGTTTGTGTGTAGTTCATTTTCTTTCTCTTATTTAATTTTGGAGCATGTGATTTAATTTGTGATGTAATTCCCTCTTTATCATTATTGATTATTGTGTCTTAGTTAAGTAAATTAATCATATTAACAAGATAATCATGGATGTGAAAAAAGGAGTCATTTATTATAGTAGTTGGTTCTTTGATTCTTGTGTTTTTGGTTGAGTGTATGTGATCTTGATTGTTGTACACTCTACCCTTCTTTAGAAATTCTAGTATTGGCTTAAAGGCCATTTTTGGAGGCTTGTGGGACAGGATGAACTTGTCCCACACCTATTAATTTCTTATACCATCCCTACTATAGGTTGTGGGGTAAAAAATAGACCCCATTATGTGTTTTTCAAGGCAAAAGGTAATATTTAATTGCACTTTCTTACACGTGTTTTAAATATTGTCCTTTAGGGGTATGGGTTAGAGTTATATGTCGAGAGGTTTGTCATTCCTCTCAACCACCCATTTATTATGATTTGGGGTTTGGGTTTTACTTTAGTGATGTGGGATGGAGAAGAAATGATGTCGCATCCTACATGGATCCACATCATCTCCCACTCCCGCTTTTCTATTTATTAGAATGTTTGTGAATTTTTGGGGAATACTTGCTTGGTTTTGGGCTCTCTCATTTTGGAATGATTTCTTGTTGTAGTGGAATATTGCTTGAAATTGCTTGAACTTGGAGGAATTTGGGACTTTCTTTTGAATTGGATTCTTGCTTTATAGAAAGGTAGGGTCTTGCACCCTTTTTTTTTCTTGTATGTTATGTGTTGAATGAATGTATTTTCTTGCTTGAAGTTGTTGGGTAGTGAAATGGCTTTAGGTTGTGTTGAGATAGTTAAATGGGGATGAAATATGTTTGAGGCATAATATCTTCTTTGGGTATTTAGGAGGGAGTGGGTTGGGATGCCCCACCTTGTTCTCATTTTTTTATTTTGTTCATTGTGGGAGCCATAAGAGAGAGGGAGGCATAAGAGTGAGGGAGGCATAAGAGACATATATTTTTAGTTGTAGGGAGACATAAGATATTTTGGGGTTGATTTTGTTTTGGAGGATTTTTAGGTGGGCATCCAAACCCTTGGGAGGCACAAGGTATCCCCATATTCCTTTCTCTACTTGGCTTGTTTTAGAGCCATTGTTTTAGGAAGTTGTTGTGCTTAAAAATGAGTGTGTGTTGTTATTTTTCTTGTGTGATTGTTGTTTGAAAGTAAGTGTGGAAGAATTTTATAGTTTCCATGTGTTTTATCCATCCCTTATTTCCTTGTGGTTGGGGCTCGGGGGCCAATGAGGAGGATTTCTTCTTCTCCTCATTGGATTTTTTGTTGGGTGGAAAGTGTTGCCTCTCCCCCATTTTTGGTTTTTGTGATCAAGTGAAGAAAGATGGAGCCTTGTTGGAGATTTGAGACTTGGAGTACTTTTAGAATATTAATAAATCCTTCATTATAACTACCTTTTCTTGTAAAATTCCCACATAAGGTGAAATATTTATAATATTGTATTTGAAAGTAAAGTTGTATTGAATATTTTATTAAGTTTAAATGTATTGTTGGAAAGAGAAACAATATTAGTATAACAAGTTATTGATATTATGGATATGTGATTTTAAAAAAAAAAAAAAACAATTTGCTCTTATTTTAGTGGATCTGTAGTCTTCATTAGGTGTGTTGTTCTTATTTTAAAACTATGGGAAATCTTGTTATTAATTGCTTGGTTGAATGGTTGTAAACTTGCATTTTGTGAAAGAAGGAAATATTCATTCTTATTAAATTACTTGAAAGACATAGGATAACAAGTAGACTACATTTGTTCATTCTTTTGTATTGATTGAAGAAAGATTAAAACTCATGTGTGTTTATGGAAATATTTTAAAAGAAAATTCATTATTTGTTATTTTGTCAACTAATTGATTGTTTTCCTTTCTATCAAATAGAGTAAAGGAATTGCATGGTTAATATTAGACCTTAGTATCAATTAATTATATAAGTTTATTATCAATTTATTATAAACTTATACGGGAAATAAGAATGGTATTTGCATCTCATAATTTTACCTTCAAAATTGCAAAAGAAATGCTAAGTATAAGAGAGAAAAATTAGTTAATACTATTAAGAATGTGAATAGTATTACTTATTGATAATAGTGTTAATATTAAAATACTATTAATTATAATGTTAAAAGAAATATTTTTAAATTTAATATCTGTGTGTGTGTGTGTGTAAATGTATTTTAAATAACCAAAAATTTAAACTAAAAAAACAAATAGAAATTGGTTTGGCCGAATAGTGTAGGCATGCAACCTGTAGGTTTAATAAAGTAATAGGGTTACGGGGAGGGTCAGAGACCACCCCCACCCCATTAATAAATGGGATGGGGGGTGGGGTTGGCGACCCTTTCCCAACCCAATTAAACCTCCACCAAATACAATAAACCCTCATCCCCCACACCGTATTCTTTGCGCAGTCGGCCCTTCACTTTTATATGTGGCCTGTGTGGTTCCCCACACTGAGATTTTTAAAATTATTATATATATATATATATATATATATATATATATATATATATATATATATATATATATATATATATATATATATATATATATATCATGTGTGTGTGTGTGTGTGTGTGTGTGTGTGTGTTATTTTACCCATGTAAATACATATATAAATTTAGCCATATCACTAAAATGGGGCAAAACCCATAAGCTCATTTGGGCCAATGCTAAATAATAAGATAAACAAAATACATAAATAAATTAGTGTAAACCCTAGATGAGTGTATGACAGGAATCCTTAATAAAAGGAATTTTTTGTGCATCCATAAGCTTGGCCTTGCCCCCATGGGTTCCTCCTCCTTATCCACCAATCGAAAAACAAAAGAATGAAACAATAAGTCAAACAAAAGAGAAAAGAGTTTTTCATCAAAAAAATTAGGGTTAGATGGGTTCCCAAATCTAAGGGCCCCAAATGAATTCGTCAATGGATGAGATTCATTCCTAAAAAAGTAGGTGGAAAGTGGGTGAGATAAATTCAAATTTAAAAGCTGAAGGGTAGACTTTATTTTGGGGCCACTTAAGTTGTGTAGGGGGTGTTATTACTTTTCTAAACCAAATGCCTTATTAGAGACATTTTAATTTAATGCAACTTGATCCCTTTGTGGGTATTATAGAACTTTATTATTTAATTAAAAGACCACATTACCCTTGAGATTAACTAACCAAATTTAATTAAGGAAAAATTAAATTGTGTTAAAGTAAATTATAGGGAAGCCTAATTCTTGATTTGGACTAACTAATTTTATTATAAATTATTGAGATATTTTTTTTTTAAAAGGGGGATCTAGAGGAAAATTAATAATGTTAATTTAATGTAATTTTAGATACGAGAATGTGATGACCGTAAATTCGAATATTTTGCGAGTGTGTTTAACAAAAAAAATTATTCCATAATTTTTCTAGTTTGACCTAGGTTTGTTCTTGGGTTTCATGTGACGGGAAAATTTGAAGAGTGTTACACTTTATATTAGAGCCATGGGTTTAAAGCTTGGACCCTTGGGCACACTTGAAAACACGAGACATGAACACTTAGCCTCTGCGATTTTAAATCTAGAAAACAACATTGTATGATATTTGTATAGTATAGAAAACTTAGAAAATTGAAATTAAAACCTAGAGTGATGAAATAACTCTCGACTTGGTCTTTGCGGGAGGCACGAACCAAAGCGAGGGTTCTTGCACGTAGATGTAGACTTGTCACCTCTAGATCGGTTTGTAGTGGAAATTTTACCTCAAGTATTATAAACACTTCAAGATATTAATGTCATTATACGCAAAGGGTTTTTCAAAGGATGACCTACCGAAAGGATAGAGAGCCATCAAATTAAGGTTTGTGCTTCTCCATAACACAATAATGATAATAGGGAAGATAAATCCCACGTGGAGTCAGCTAGATAAGATTCACCTCGAGGGGACATGGAGATAGGATTTCAAGACACAAAGATAGATCTCGGAGCCCTAGGCCAAGGGAGGAGCGTGTAGAGAGACATAGGGTGGGTCGACAACCATAAGCTATAGATTATATAAGGGAGATCCACGAAGCTATGCCTATCTTATTGTTCTAGAGATACAAGTGGTTTTAACGGAGAGGCTTGGTTAGTGAGCTTGAGCGGGTGCTTCAAGCTTTTCCCATGTACTAGCAACATGAAAGCTCGTGTTGTGATCCATCTTCTACAGTTGAGTAGGTGACTTATGGAGGACTGAGGAGTAGAAGCTCCACATAGACTCAAAGACAATTACCTAGGAGCTCTTCAAGGAGTGGTTCAGGAGTAGGTATTTATCCAAGAGGTTTATTTAGCAAAGGATAGATGAGTTCCATGACCTACATTAGGAATCCATGACTGTAGCAGAGTACAAGAGTCAATTTCTAGACTTACTTCAATATGTCGATTATATACAGGATGAGAAGGTCAAGATTCACAGGTTCATCAGGGGCCTAAATTTGGATTCGGGAGGATTGGTGCGTATTCATTTCCGTATACCTTATCGAGAGGCCATTGAGAAGGCCTACATTACAGAGGAGACTCAAGGGAAGACTCGGTGAGGCCAGGATAGAGTGCGGAGCTGAATTTAGCATGGATGCAAGATATCGGAGTCTAGGGGTCATCTTCTCACAGCCTTCGTGGTGGACATGGTTCTACATAGTCTTCATTCAGGCCACCACAACAGCCACCTAAGTAGCAACAATAGACTTGTACAACGTTCAAACCTCCACAAATATTTGACACTCAGAGGGGACGAAGTATGGGGCCTCCCCCTAGGGGTCCCATTAGGACATAGGTGCGGTGAGAGATCAATGAGAAGGAGCTCATTAGTAGTGACCTTAGTATTACATAGCTAGATCATCGGGATCCTTGACACGGACCCTTAGAGTACCGGTTGGAGCAGCATCTCATTGGAGTGGATTAGGTAGTTGTTATGGATGTGGTGTTGTTTGACATCATTAGAGAGTTGCCCATGAGAACCATAGTAACAAGGGTAAAGCGTTAATTTCATAGCCTACAATTGGCGACATGGGACGTGAAAGTCGTCTGATCTATGTAGTGGTTGAGAACAACTAGGATGAGTATCAAAGCACCTTGTGAAAGAGACTACAGTAGCATTCTTGGTATTCCTACCTCCATTCTGTTTGATTTTGGTCCATCTAATTCATTTATCACACCATCTTTAGTAGAGTGTTGCATGTTGGTGGCGATTAGACAGTGGTCTTAGTTGAGTTATAGAGATGGCTTCTCGATCAAAAATATTTTTATACTCCTTAGTTAAGGAGTGCGTAGTGGATTTGGGACCCTTCACCACTACCTATGATTTTCCTATCCTTCTATTGGGTTTGAATGAAGTCATCTTGTACATGGAATGATTATCTACACAAAGAGCTAGAGTAGATTGTTACCATAAGACTATATCATGTACATATGATTTATGGGTTAAGTCGGTGATATCGGAGTTAGGAGGCCCATTCTATCTACACAATTTCTAGTATGCAACGTAAGAAGTGTGTGTGATGAGGTTACTAGTTATATGTTGTCATAATTAGTGAAAGATTTGAGGATGAGTCTAGTGGACCACCTCTTAATGACCATCACATCTTGAGATATTTTTATAATGTCTTTCTAGGGGAGCTACCGTGGTTACCTCCACCACATGAGATAATTTTTAACATATATTTGGTTTCAAGAGAAAAGCCTATCTCACGAGCACCTTATAGGATGACTACCCCTGAGCTTTGTGAGCTCAAGTTGTAGCTTGAGATCCTTCCTGAGAAAGTCCTAATCCATCATAGTGTACCCCCTTGGGGTTCACCGGTTATTTTTGTGAGGAAGAAGGACGGATCCCTACATTTTTGTAGTCATTATTGTCATTTGAACATGGTAACAATCAAGAATTGTTACCACCTTCCTCACATTGATGATTTATTTGATCATATGAAGGGGTCCATAGTATTTTAAAATATAGATCTTAAGTCCTGGATATCATCATCCGAGGATCACGGGGAGATATTCATAAGACAGCCTTATGTATGAGATATGGCCACTACAAGTTCACAAGTGCGCTTTTGGTCGAAGAATTTCCCTACATTGTTCATGAACTTGATGAATGGGGTATTCTAGAAATTTTGGATCGCTTCATGCTCATTTTTCTTGATGAAATTCTGATATACTCATGTACACATGAGGAGTGTGAGGATCACCTTCGCCATGCTCTTCAATGTTTTTGTGGGCAAAGTAGCTTTACGGGATCTTGAAGAAGTGTGTGTTCTTCCGGAAAGAGGTGCAACATTTGGGCCACATCATTTCTAGGGAAGGTATCGTAGTTGATCCTTCCAATATTCAAGTTATTATGGATTGTCCCACACCCACTAGTGTGACCTAGGTACATAGTTTCATGGGTTTAGCAGAATACCAAAGCGAGGGGTTTTAAAAAAAAACTCGGGTTATACACCACATCAATTCTCTTCAACGAAAAGGGAAGAAGTTCTTATGGTCATATATATGTTAGCATGACTTTAGGAAACTAAAGGAATGCATCATAAGAACATTTTTCTTGCATTGCCAAACCCTTAGGGTGAATTCTTCGTTTGCACAGATGCTTCATTTGGCAGGACTAGGATGTCTATTAAAACAGAAGGCCGAGTGGTTACTTTTGAGTCTCACAAACTTAAGGATTATGAACTCAATTATCTAACTCATGACCTTGATCTTGCAGCGAGTTGTTCATGCTTTGGTTTGTGGAGACATTTCTTTCTTGGTCAGATATTTACACTTAGGACTAATCACTTGAGTCTTCGCCACCTCTTCATGTAATCCAATCTCAATGCTCGTCAAGCAGCATTAGATGGAGTTTATTTGTGATTATGACATGGAGATAGATCATGTGAAGGGGAAGGATAATGTGGTTGAATATGCCCCTGAGTAGACAAAGACATGTGGCTATGGCTACTTCGGTGTGTACAAATTTACTGGGAGGGGATTTTCAATAGCTTCCTCATGAAAACTTCTATCTTATAGTCAGATTAGAGATTGAGTCTCAGAGGAACTTTTAGGGAGATTTTAATTAGAGTTAGATTGCCTTATCGGGTAAAATCATCGATATATATGTTCTTAGAGATAGAGGCTTGAGATAGGATATTTTGACAGAGGCTCATCGTGCAACTTATTGACCCCATCCTAGGGTGAAAAGATTCACGCCACCTTGAGATAGAATACCATTAGAGGGCACTACGAAGAGAAGTAGATCAGTTTGTGTCATGTTGTTTAGAGTGTCGGAAGGTGAAGGACGAGCATTAGCACCCAGCCTATCCTTCTCTTCCCTCATACTTTATTGGAGTGGAAATGGGAAACCATTTCCATGCATTTCATAGTTGGGATACCTACATCAATATACCACCATGATGTCATCATCGTCACAAAGGATAAATTAACGAAAGTGGCTCACTTTTCTCTAGTGAAGACCACTTACACAGCTATTAAATGTCACAAGTATACCTTGATGTTATTGTCAGATTTCACGGGATTCCGTGGAAGATCATTTGTGATCGTAATCCCTTGTACATTTCTTAGTTCTTGACTACTTGCCAGCGGTATGCTCTCGGGAGCAAGATCAACTTTAGTACTTCGCTTATTACCTTGAGACAGATGGATGATAGAGTGGGTGAATCAGATCTTGGAGGACATGCTTAGGATGTACGTCATGGATCATCTTTCGAGGTATGAGGAGTACTTGTATTTGGTGGAGTATTCTATAATAATAGTTTTCATGGTTCGATAGGTATGTATCCTTTTCGGGCACTATATGGCAGGAGTGCGGGACAACAAAGAGTTGGAGCAGTTCGAGGACAGGTTTCTCTTAAACCAAATTTACTACAAGATATGGAGTAGTAGGTTGTTATGATCGTGGGAAGAGATTACAGGAGGCTCGAAACAAGTAGAAGAAGTATGTGGATCAACATATGACATATCATAGTTTTGAGGTTGGCACTAAAGAATTTCTTCATGTTAGGACTCATAAGAGCCCTAACTATTATGGAAAAGGCTCTAAGCTTTCTCCTAGATTTATGGGTCCCTTTGAGATCTTGGAGTGTATTGGTCCTTTGGCTGATCATCTATAATTTCCACCCAACTTGTCTCACATCCACGATGTATTTAATGTTTATGTACTTAGGAGATACATTGCTGATCATTCTCATGTATTAGATTGGACCTCATTGCATGTGCAGGATCAAGGGTAGGTGATCATGGAGCTCATTTGTATTTTAGAGCATAGGAACCTTGGGCTTTGAGGTAGATATATTGACCTGTATGAGTCCGGTGGGATAGGTATGATGAGACTTTTCTACATGGGTGGATGCTACATTTCTATGAGTCCAATTTCCACACCTATTTCAGTGACTTCCAAGAGGAACTTGAGTCTAAGTGGGGAGGGTGTAGTGCCCACTTCCCTTTGACACTTATTATATTTTGATTTCAATTACTGTTGACTATAGACATGGATATTATTGTATCATTTTGACTTAGCATGATGTTAGATGATAGAGATACTTTTACTATTTATGGATTTTGATTCATAGTATGATTTGTGTGGATTATTAGAGAGACATTTTATATTGATGATGATGTGTTATTCACACACACACACACAAACACATACATATCGTGTGTGTGTGTGTGTGTGTGTGATATTTGGCATTCTCGTCATATTGAGTAGTATTTAGCAATTGAACTAATCTTGTGATCTTATTGGTATTGATGAAATATTAAATTGAGTTTTGGAATTTTTAAATAATAGCATTGCTTATTAACATGATGATTTAAATTATGTATGGATGATTATTGATTTGTATGCATATATTTTATCTTGGATGTTTTGATAAGGCCACAAGGCCAAAAGAGGTATTGTGTGATTTTGCATATAATTATATCACAACAATCAAAGGGGATTGGACACCAACAACAACGAAATTCGGATGGATAAAACAATGGTCACCATGGCAACTTGTGTAATGTTGTTGTTTTATTAACTTTTTTAGGGGGTTCCCATGAGGGGTGACCTCAATTATGACCAAGGGTTTGTGTGTAGTTATTTTCCTTTCTTTTATTTAATTTTGGAGCATGTGAATTAATTTGTGAAGTAATTACCTTTTTATCATTATTGATTATTATGTCTTAGTTAAGTAAATTAATCATATTATTAAGCTAATTATGGATGTGAGGAAATGAGTAATTTATTAGAGTAGTTGGTTATTTGATTATAGTGTTTTTAGTTGATTGTATTTGATCTTCAATGTTGTACACTCTACCCTTCTTTTGAAATTCATATTTGGGCTTAAGGACCATTTTTGGAGGCTTATGGAACAAGTTAAACTTGTCCCACACCTCTTTATTTATTATACAAACCCTACCTATGGGTTTGGGGGGCAAAAATAGACCCCATATTGTGTTTTGTAAGGAAAAATGTGAGATTTAATTGCACTTTCTTACATGTGTTTTAAATTTTGTCCGTAAGGGTGTGGGTTGGAGTTGTGTGTGTGAGAGGTTTTTCATTCCTCTCAAGCACCCATTTATTATGCATTGTCTTATGAGTTTGAATTTGGTGATGTGGGATGGAGAAGAAATGATGTGGCATCTTACATGGAGCCACATCATCTCCCTCTCCCTCTTTTCTATTTATTAGAATTTTTGTGAAGTTTTGGGGGTTACTTGCTTGGTTTTGGGCTCTCTCCTTTTGGAATGCTTGATTTTTGGAGTGGAAGATGTCTTGGAATTGCTTGAGCTTAGAGGAATTTGGTACTTTCTTGTGAAGTGGAGTCTTGCTATGGAAAGGTAGGGTCTTCCACCCTTGTTTTTTTCTTTTTTTCTTGTATGTTATGTGTTGAATGAATGTATTTTATTTCCTAAATTTTTTGGGTAGTAAAATGACTCTAGATTGTGTTGAGATAGTTAAATGGGGATGAAATATGTTGGGAGGCATAAGAGCTTCTTTGGGTGTTTAGGAGGGAGTGGGTTGGGATGCCCCACCTTGTTCTCATTTTGTTATTTTGTTCATTCTTGGAGCCATAGAAAAGAGGGAGGATAAGAGTGAGGGAGACATAAGAGATATATATTTATAGTTGTACATAGGCATAAGAGATTTTGAGGTTCATTTTGTTTTGGATGATTTTTTATGTGGGCATCCAAACCCTTGGGAGGAAAAAAGGTATCCCCATATTCCTTTCTCTACTTGGCTTATTTTAAAGCCATTGTTTTGGGAAGTTGTTGTGTTTAAAAATGAATGTGTGTGGTTATTTTTTTCTTGTTTTATTGTTGCTTAAAATTAAGTGTGGAATCATTTTATATTTGCCACGTGTTTGAACCATCCCTTATTTCTTTTTGGGTAGGACTTGGGGCCAATGAGGAGGATTGTTTCTTCTCCTTATTAGATTTTTATTTTGGTGGAGAGTGTTGCCTCTTCCCCATTTTTGGTTGTTGTTATCAAGTGAATAAATAAGGAGCCTTGTTGGAGATTTGAATCTGGAGTACTTATAAAAGACTAAGAAATCCTTCATTATAGCTACCTTTTCTTTTAAAATTATCACTTAAGGTGGAAGATTTATATTATTTTATTTGAAAGAAAAGTTGTATTGAATATTTTGTTATTAACTTGAAATGTATTTTTGGAAAAAGAGAAACAATATTATTGTATCAAGTTCTTGATATTATAAAAATGTGAATTTAAAAAAAAACAACTTGCTCTTATTTTAGTGGATGTGTATTCTTCATTAGGTGTGTTGTTCCTATTTTAAATATATGGGAAATCTTGTTATTAACTACTTGGTCGAATAATTGCAAACTTGCATTTTGTGAAAGAAGGAAATATTCATCTTATCAAATTACTTGAAAGATATAGGATAACAAGTAAACTACATTTGTTCATTCTTTTGTATTTATTGAAGAAATTTTAAAAATCAAGTGTGTTTATGGAAAAGTTTAAAAAAAAAAAACCTTGTTCGTCAACAAATGGATTATTTTCCTTTTTATCAAATAGAGTAAAGGAATTGATGGCAGAGAAGAATTATTTATTCAATGTGTGTCTTAAACAAAAGAGAGTAGAGCTATATAAAGGCTACGGGCGGAGATGGACAGGTTATAAATTTCCACTAACAAACAAATGTATTAAACTAATGCTAACATTCCCCCTAAATACATTGCTCTTACAAAAATGTACCCCCTAAACAAATCAAACTTCACTTTTCCAAGAGGCTTGGTGAGAATATCTCGCAACTCGAAAATCAGACGCGATCTTTGGAGCTGAATTTTGTGGTTCAAGACCGATCACGAATGTAGTGACATTTGACCTTAATATGCTTTGTTCATTCATGAAAAATAGGATTCTTCACAAGATTCAACACACCTTGATTGTCACACGGTGAATGATGGGAGGTTTCTCTTGGGAATCCCTATATCCTGTAAGAATGTGACGTAACTAAATTGCTTCACATATAGGTCCTTGTGTGGCACGGTGTTCAAACCTCACCTTGGATGAGAGAACAATAACACGGCTTTTGCTTCATGATAATCCATGAGATAGGTCCAGATCGAGATGATAAACATACCTGAAGTGGATTTCCTGTCATCAATCGAATCCTACATAGTTGGAGTCTCAGATAACCTGTAAGAAGAATCGAGTTTTCTTCGATACTCCACACCAAATTCAATTATACCTCAGACGTATCTCAACACATGCTTTTCTACTATCCAATGACATTTCTTTGGCTCCTACATAAATCGGTGAGATAGCTCACTACAAAGCAAAGATCTGGCCTGGTATAAGTCAAGTAAATGAGACTCCCCATAAGCTTCCCCTGTAGTGAGTGCCATCTACCCGTGGTGAATCCTGGAATCTAGATAATTACAAAACTTTTTCCATAGGTGTGGACATTGGTTTACAATCGACATTTCATACTTCTCCTGGAGAGTCTTAGCATATTTCATCTGCGATACGAAGATATGATTATTTTTCCGCCATGTCTCTAAGCCAAGACAATAGTGAAGTAGCCCCAAATCATTCATGTCGAAGGATTTCTTTAGATCATTCTTTACATCATCCACAAGATTCTCAAAATTTCCTATGATCATAAGATCATCTACATACTAAACCGAATAACAATCTCTTTCCTACCTTCTTGATATACAAATTTATATTTGAGGGGCTACGAGTGAATCCATGCTACAATAGATGACCATCAATTTTTATATACCATGCCCTAGGTGATTGTTTGAGTCCATAAAGTGACTTTATCAAATGACATACCTTGTGTGATTGATGCTCTTCTACAAACCCTTCAGGTTGGGCCATATATACTTCTTCTTTGAGATCACCATTTAGAAAAGAACTCTTAACATCCATCTGCTGAAGTTTCCATCCATTTTGTATTGCCAATGCATAGACAACTCTGATGGTTTTGATCTTCGCAAAGTGGGTGCAAAGGTCTCATCATATTCAATTCCTTCTTGTTGAGCATAACCCTTTGCAAAAATTCATGCTTTGTTTTTATTGATCGAACCATCTAGCTTATATTTTGTTTTTTAAAATCCATTTGCATCCAATGTATTTCTTACCTAGAAGCAGATCGAAAAGTTCCCATGTCCGATTCTCAAGTAGGGAATCATATTTAGGATCCATAGCCTGCTTCCACTATGGTTGGTCTAATGCCTGTTGGCACAAGTGTTAGGTTCGGTCTTTCAAAACTCGAACCCATGAGTGTAAAATTTACCTCATGTCTTGCTTGACTTCGTGTTCTCAATCCCATAGAAGTTCCTAGAAGATAGTTCGGTGTGTGCATCCCTAATAGTATTTTGGACCCATTTAGACGTTGGTGCTATTATTTTTGATGTGAAGATGTGTTTTCCAGTCTACCTAGATCAACAAACAAGTCTCCACTCAGCTTCTTCTTTCTCTCTAATAATAATCATCTTACCCCTCATCTAGATGTGTGAGCAATCTATGTGATGAGGTCGAGCTTTGGATCTCCATTGTGTGGTAGGGATTCAAAGGATGAATCATCACACACCACATCTCAACTCTTGTAGATCTTCTTTGTCTTAGGATCCATGAGACGATATGCCTTTGGTAGTATTTATACCCGAGAAAGGACATGGCAAAGTGTCTTTGGATTGATCTTCTTCCTTTTCTTATTTGGAACATGCATATATGTAAGTACAACCAAAACTCTCAAATGACAGATAGAAGGTTTACGGCCAGTCCATACCTCTTCTAGTGTCCTATTTCGTAAGATATTCATGGGTTCTGGTTGAGTAGATACACCGATGTCTAGATTGCTTCGCCCAAAAATCGATCCTCTAACTTGGCGGTGGAGAGCATACAACGAGCCATCTCCAAGATAGTCTTGTTGTGTCACTCAGAAATCCCATTCTAGTTAGGAGTGTAGGGTGTAATCGATGTTGTTGAATGCCATGCTACTGTGTATGCTTAGAACTTCTTCGATACAATTCCCCCTCAATCTAAGTGGAGGAGAATGAGAGGCTTCCCATACTACCTCGTGGCTTCTTGCTGGTTAAAGGTTTGGAAATTGGAAAATGCCTCACTCTTCTTCCGGAGGAAATATACCCACATTTTCCATGAGTAATCATCAATGATGAGTTGGAAGTATCAAAACCTTGGAAGCTTGGTGGGGTCTAGACATATCGGTGCAGATACAACCTGAAGATGCTTTGTAGAATGATAAGAGCTCTGTTAGAAAGACCTTTTCTCATTTTCCCACAAGACATCTCGAGAAAATAGGTAAGGAATGAGAGAGTGGAGGAAGCTCTCTTACCATTTCCTTGGCCCTGGTGATGCAGAGCCTAGGTAGAAAGATGACCATATCAAAAGTTCCATAGTGCAAAGTGGAATCAGTCGTTGAAGCAAAGAGAGCAATGTTGGGTAAGTGCATGAAGTTGATGGACAAATATAGGGTCATCTCGTGGACGTCATATTTCAAAAACAACAAAATCTAAACTTGTAGGGATTATTAGCTATACACGGACTCTAAATTAGAAAAATTTATATGAATATGAATCGTAGCATTCGGAATCTAGTTTTTAAAATACTAATTTTGTAACAAACAAACAAGTTTAGCTATATTTAACACTTAAAATTATATGACTTAGTTTTTTTTTAAAAATTTTATAAGATTGTAGTCCGTTTGCCCGCATTTTGGATGACCAAATCTTGTTATTTTTTTTTCCTTTGGTGAAACGTTAGATGTAGTTGTCTATCTTGGGATGGATTTTATTTTGTATTTTTTAGCAATATTTTTTTTTAATGATTTTTTCCGTGAAAGTGGTCTGAAAATATTTAGAAAATGGAGCGCTTTCCATTTGCCCGCCATAACTATATCAAAAAATATCGAAATCAATTTTTTTTTTTTAACGTGTATAGAATTTTTCCATGCTTGGGATGGTATAAGTTTTATCATATTTTGATAAGCGAAACAAAAGTTATAGTTTTAAACGTAGACATGAACATTCATGGGAAAAAATGTCTTAAAGACCTATTGTTAGTGAGAAATTATAAAATGATATTTATCTTATTCTATTCACTTTAAAAACAATATTTCTATGAAGCTAAGAGTCTCCCCTACATGATGGCACCATTTTTGTGAAATGTTTTCAGTTTTTTAGCGTGGTTCAAGTCTTTGGAAGAGTAGATTTGAGGTTTTTTGACCTTTTACACTTCATAATGACCTTCCATAGCTTTGGTTGGGGAAAACAAAGATTTCCCGAGACTTAGGTTCGAAATGGATCTGCGATCGCTGTTTTTTAAACATGAACCGCGATCGTGCTTTATGAATCGCATAAGCGTGCTTTATAAACCACGATCACGGTTTATAAAGCGCGCTTGCGGTTCATAAATAGTGCGCTGCGCCACGGTTAATAAATCATATTTACACACATCCCAATGTCCGAATTACCATGTGATTGTTACTCTCTGGCCTTACCGTATGAATTACTGTGAAATTCTATCTTTTTCTACACGTTTTTCTTATCACCGGAAGCAAAACATCATGGGAGACAAAAATGAAGTCATTAAGTAAAAAAACACCAAACGAATTAGAGGCCAACAAAATTCAAAATGCTGAGTGAATGTGGAAACTTCGTGAATCTAGAAGAGGTTCATCTTCAATCCCAACTATTGTAAGCAATGAAGAACTAGGTAATGTTTCTACTGTCAATGTTGAAGTTGAATTAAATACTCGTGATGAAGAAGTTTTTACTGTCAATGTTGAAGAAGAATTAAATACTCATGATGTAGCAAATGTTGAAATTGAAGGAGACAATGAAAATGTGAATAAGGAAATTCATGTTGAAACTGTAGACAAGTAAAATTTGACAAAAACACCTCCTAGGATTTTACGTAAGAAACCTAATTTTTTTATTGAAATTGATGAAAACATTTTGAAACCAATGTCTGACAAACTTTTGAACAAAAATCAGAAGAAAAGCCACTGAAATTTGGGATAATCATTTTGAAATTTTAAATGATTCCCAAAGATGTCAGTTGTTGGTTAGTTTGATGAAATTGATTAAAATGAGACCTACATTAAACACCTTAGGATTGACAACATCTAATATACGTGGTCAAACCTCTACAATTATTGAAAACCTTCATGATGCATATCACAATGTTGGTGTCAAGAGACACACTAGGGATAGTAATATTGTGCGTCGTGTACTTGCTACTAGTGTTGTAAGTGAATCAATAAAAAAACAACGTTTGATTACGCAAACAAGTCGAATGTTGAAAGTTAATCAAAAACTCTAATGAAAGCAATTGAAAGACGTAATATCCTTCAATTACTCAATAATGTCGATTTTTAGGCATTTTCGCTAGAGCACCGCGTAAGGAAAAAAATTTCGATGCTATAAGAGAAGTTGTACTTACATTTTGGCATGACAACACTAGAGTTTCACCTAATACAAGAGATGTTATAAAATGAAGAGTTGGTTCTACTAATCGTGAACCACATCCAAAGCATTTCTCGGATATGACTCAAACTCAATTTTTTCGTAAGTTTGAACAAGAAAACTCGGAAATTAAAATTAGTCAACATTTTTTTGAAATGTTGAAACCATTCTATGTGAAAATCAACCATGCTCGCACCACTTGTTGTTGTAGGCAACATGTTGAATTTGCGATGCATTATGCTAAATTTTTACGTATTCGTTCTAATTTTCATTTGAAACTATGTTATCTCGAATGTGGTGTTCAAGTTCTACCAATATCTTCCAGGATTTCATTCCTACTATATTTTGTGAAAAAGGAGTTGGATAATTTTTTTATAGTAAGGATTGTTTAGATGAAAATTGTAGTACATGCGGCGGATTACCTAAATTGGAAAGTTGCATCCATGAGAAAATCAAGGTACAATAGGTCATAATTTAGTTGAATTTGATAAATATAAATCATTTGCATACCAGTTGAAAGATGGAAAAGAGTCAAACGGTGTGAGCTAGTTACTGAAACAAATGCCCATTTTTCAATTTATGAGAAAATTTAAGGATGAAATTGTTTATGAGTATGCGAGGCATACACATAGAGCTCGATGGTTGGATGAACAATTCAAGCTATGCAAAGACACATTTCCTATTGGTACTATTGTTTCAGTGGTCGATTTTGTAGAGAATTACACATTGCAACCACAAATGGAGGTTCAATCACAATATTACAACTCAGTACAAGTTGCCATTTTTGTGCATATAGCATTTCTACATTCTCCTAATAGTACAGAGAATGATCAAATTTTTTTAAGAGAGTACCACTTTTATATCAATGATGATCATACTCATTCTACTAAATTTGTGCAAGGGTGTTTCTAGTTATTTTATGGAAACTTTTCTGATAGGGACATCCACTTCAAACAAAATTATATATGGTTAGATGCCACGACCCACCGTTTGTAAAATATAGTGTTTGACAACCTTACACAGTGCTCCAACTGCACTATTTCACGCGCTTGCAAACAAAAGAGGGAAAGCGAGAGCACCGAAATGAGAAGGAAAAAACCAAGAGAGGCTATTGTAGAGGGTCCCTATGTCAAGGTGTCGGATAAGATGAGGCCTCTATAGGTGCCATGGATTCCAAGTAGTCACCCGTCAAATTTGAACGATATTTTGGTCTCAGGGCTCTTAAGGGACTACGCCCAAACAAAGTAGCCCGGAAGCAACGACCCTTTCACACACTAAAAAACAACCTCCGCTAGCATTCACCTAGCTACCCATACATGTTGACGTAGTCCATTCAGTGCCATGACTCACTGTTTGCAAAATATAGCGTTTGACAACATTACACTGGCTCTAACTGCATTATTTCGTGCATTTACAAACAGTAGGACAGCGAGAACACCGAAATGAGAAGGAAAAAACTGAGAGAGGATATTGTAGAGGGTCCCTATGCCAAGGTTTTGGATCAAACGAGGCCTCTCTAGGTGCCACAGAGTCCAAGTAGTCACCCGTCGAAGTTGAACGATATTTTGGTATCATGGCCCTTAACGGACTACGCCTGAACGAAGTAGCCCAGAAGCAATGACCCTTTCGCGCACCAAAAAACCACCTTCAATAGTGTTCACCTGGCCATCTAGACATGTCGGTGTAGTCCGATTCAATGCCATGACCCACCGTTTGCAAAATATAGCGTTTTGACAACCTTACATGTGCTCCAATCGCACTATTTCGAGTGTTTGCAAAAAGTAGGGACATCGAGAGCACCGAAATGAGAAGGAAAAAAATGAGAGATTCTATTATAGAGGGTCCCTATGCCAAGGTTTTGGATCGACGAGGCCTCTCTAGGTGCCATGGAGTCTGAGTAGTCACCCGTCGAAGTTGAATGATATTTTGGTCTCAAGGCTCTTAATGGACTAAGCCCGAACGAAGTAGCCTAGAAGTAACAACCCTTTTTCGCACCAAATAACTACCTCCAATAGCATTCACCTGGCCATCTAGATGTCTCGGCACATTCTTTTTGGTGCCACAACCCACATTTTGCAAAATATAGTGTTTGACAACCTTACACTGGCTCCAACTCCACTATTTTGTGCGTTTGCAAACAGTAGGACAACGAGAGCACCAAAATGAGAAGGAAAAAACCAAGAGAGGCTATTTTATAGGATCCCTACATCAAGGTGTCGGATAAGACGAGGCCTCTCTAGGTGCCATGGAGTCTGAGTAGTCACCCGTCGAATTCGAACGATATTTTGGTCTCGGGTGGCTCTTAAGGGACTACGCCCGAACGAGGTAACTCGGAAAAACAACCCTTTGGAACACTAAAAACAACCTCCTCTAGTGTTCACCTAGCCACCTAGATGTGTTGACACATTCCGTTCGGTGCCACGACGCACGCACATTTACAAAATATAGCATTTGACAACCTTACACTGGCTCCAACTACACTATTTCACACATTTACAAACAGTAGGACAAAGTGAGAGCACCAAAATGAGAAGGAAAAAACTGAGAGAGGCTATTGTAGAGGGTCCCTACACTGAGGTTTTGGATCAGATGAGGCCTCTCTAGGTGCCACGGAGTCCGAGTAGTCACCCGTTGAAGTTGAACGATATTTTGGTCTCAGGGCTCTTAAGGGACTACGCCCGAACGAAGTAGCTTAAGCAACGACCCTTTCACGCACCAAAAACTACCTCCTCTAGCATTCACTGGACACCCAAACATGTTGGCTCACTGTTTGGTGCCACGACCCACCGTTTCTAAAATATAGCGTTTGACAACCTTACACTAGCTCCAACTGCACTATTTCACGCGTTTACAGAAAATGTAGGACAGTAGAAGCAGAAGCGAAATGAGAAGGAAAAAAACCGATAGAGGTTATTGTAGAGGGTCCCTACACCGAGGTTTTGGATTAGATGAGGCCTCTCTAGGTGCCACGGTGTCTCGAGTAGTCACCCGTCGAAGTTGAACGATATTTTGGTCTCGTGGCTCTTAAGGGACAACACCGAAACGGAAGTAAGTAATGACCCTTTCGTGCACCAAAACACCACCTCTACTAGCATTCACCTAGCCACATAGACATGCCAAGATAGTCCTGCATTTGGTGCCATGACCCACCGTTTGTAAAATATAGTGTTTGACAACCTTACACTGGCTCCAATTGCACTATTTCGCAAGCGTTTGCAAACAGTAGGACAGCGAGAGCACCAAAATGAGAAGGAAAAAACTGAGAGAGGCTATTGTAGAGGGTCCCTACATCGAGGTTTCATATTATATGAGCCCTCTCTAGGTGCCATGGAGTCTCGAGTAGTCACCCATCGAAGTTGAATGATATTTTGGTCTCAGGGCTCTTAAGGGACTACGCCCGAACGAATTAGCTAGGAAGCAACGACCCTTTCATGCACCGAAACACCTCCTCCTCTAGCGTTCACCTGGCCACCCGACGTTCGCACGATCTTTTTGGTGCCACGACCCACCATTTGCAAAATATAGCGTTTGACAACCTTACACTTATAAAATATAAAATATAGCGTTTGACAACCTTAAATATGAAACTACATGCCAACAATCTCCCCCTTTTTCATTGATGAAAAACCAGTTATACTTATCCCCATTTTTTACATTAATGACAAAGGCATACATTTAATAACATATTATTCATCTTTCTCCTCCTTATAGGATCACCTCTTCATTAGAAACATCAACCAAATGTCTTAAATAATCCCAAAATCTTGAAATTTCAAATCAATAACTGATTTTAGCCTCTTTTCAAGCATGAAGATACTAAGCTCCCTTGGAATAACATATGCATGATCTCGAACATGTTGATAATCATTGATATTTATCATTATCATAACTTTTCTTTGAGTAAGAGCACCATCATTCACCTTGTAGGTATGCAAAAAAATTCATTCCTCACAAAAGCTTTTTTTTCACCTTCAAGAATCCACTATACCAGACCTGTACCTAAAACAGTCATCTCTATAACATGCCAAAGATGATGCATAATAGAAAAATGATCCTTCTTACCTTCATCTTTGGGCCAACTCTACTTGTTAGGCACCAAAACTTGATTTAGTCACATGTTTGTAGCCTTCATGTATTGGGAATAAATAATGC
This sequence comes from Taxus wallichiana var. yunnanensis, assembly GCA_018340775.1. NCBI lineage: Eukaryota > Viridiplantae > Streptophyta > Pinopsida > Cupressales > Taxaceae > Taxus > Taxus wallichiana. The sequence continues at coordinate 362,630,209 of CM031241.1, forward strand.
ATTCATGACTCATACCTTACTTGTTCTTGGAGTATACACTCATCACAAACCTCAAAAGCCTTTAAATAAAAACTTCCCCTAAGTGTTTTGTATCATACACATCATGATATAGCTCTATAGAATCTCCTTTTCATATCATTGTAAACTGATTATCATAAAATCATCAACCTTCCCTCCAAATCTAGCTTCATCTAGTCAAGAAAATGCCTTTCCAGCAAACAAAATCACCTAGAGTACCTTCAAGAATCTATCATATATGTACTCCTGTCAAGATTAGGAATTGAGCATTTTTTCAAGCACTAAGTAACACCTATAGGCATGTAGGTTACAAAATTAGAGAAAATTATAAAATTTCAAGTCATGACAACACAATGGACACTAGACAGATACTTGTATTTTGGAATGAAACACTCTTCTAGACACGACAATTGACCACTTTGAATGCATCATAACATGCCATGGTTGGGCTTGACATGTACACATTTCACTTGTGAAATATTCTTTACAGACGCATGTAAGCATTATATGTATATACTGATTCAAGAAACCTCAAGTCATAGACCAAACTAGCTACCTGCCTCACTAGCTTATTCTTATAATCATCACAAGAACAATTCTTGGAGCATATTACCAATTTAAGAGTATACTCGTGCCATATTCTTTAAAATAACGCATGCTCTACCTCTTGAAAACATTTTCCATAAGTTATCAGATAATCCCTATAGATCTATTGGTTTGAATATTGCACAAGTGAATGATGCGATATGTGAATTGTTCCAAGACAAAACAATGCAAGCATCCAAGATTGTAAATTATGAAAATACAATCTAGATATAATTAATTGTTTCAGTTTTACAGATCTAGCATCTTTATACCATTGCTCATAAGAAAATATTATATAAAACACTTATGAGTTAAGGGGTGTCGACAAAAATAGATCTCACACACCTTCAAGAAATTAGTACACACCAAGTGACTCCAACGATCATATCTCTTTTCATCAAAATGCAATCCCACGCAATAACCAAGAGAAAAAGTTACCCTTATACATCTAGAGCTCATTGTAACTCATCGTCAGATCAAAATAGTGCTTGTGGTTTGCAGGTCCTATCTAAACATCTGCATATTGAAACTGGTGAAACAACTAGGCCATTCAGAAACTGATTTGGGTACAAAAACTATTATAATCACATCACTTGTATTATAATGAAGAGTGAGAATCAATAGGTACTATAGTGGTTCCAATATAAGTAGGGCCAACATATATCATGATCCCACTAGGATCCCATACCTTAGGGTACCATGGCATGATGTCATCATGTCATCAACATCCACAGTATATTAAAGTCCACTGCATGGTATATGTCATGGACCTTATAATGGATTCAAGGATGCAAAATCAATGCACAAAGAAGGTTTAGAACCTATTCCCATTCCTTATTTTAAATTGAACTTGAACATGGCCTTGGAATCAGGCCCCATAATGATCCACCTTATGAGATAGACACAACCTATTCAAAAAATGAGGATGGCTCATCTCATTTTGACAACGATGCATATTCCCAATGGAGACTATACGAGGATCTTTACTCAAGTAACATATTTCCTAATTGAGTTCTTTTTACCTTGTCATAATTAGATACTCCATCCAATTGAAAATTTACCCTACTATATCCTGAACCGATAGATTGGAATAAAAAATTTCACATGCCAATTTATTTCTTTGATAATGATGAGACATTTGCAGAATTCATGGGAATCAGGGATTCTATTTTGAAGGGGGATCATAAGAAATATTTTCCAATCAACCTAGATGATTGTGCATACTTTGGATAAAAAGTACAGATGTGTGAACACTTGAATAAAAAGAGTATATAAGAATCAAACAAAGTGTGCTCCAGACGCACATCTTTGAAAATATATATGTACATAAGTTCATAATGTATGTGTACATCTCGAACTAAGCACGTGTCATAATGTACATATGGGACCACATGTGGTGGCAAAAGGCTATATATATACAATGGATCTGTGAATCTACTCATGACCACATATGTACATCCAGTGTCCACTATAAATCTACTCATGAAACATCTTCCTCTCTTCGCCGCTAGAAGTAGCACATCCACGACACTGGGATGTAGTGGAGGGAGATGCCACTACGGATTTCATCTCGTGTGGTCCTAGGTTTCTCTAAGCATGTCTCGCAACCTAACTCGCACATTCATAAACAACAAGTTTTTAACACCCAAAATTTTAAAATACATTCAAAATTTAGAAACTTGTACAATTTAGTTAAAATGCATGTGAAATCTTACCGCAATGTCATGATCCCTATCAATTTGTTGTTCATGCATCGCAGGGACAACAATAGACTCACGAGGGTAAGCTACATACAAATAATTATTTTTCAAATTAAATATTTCACATATATACCTACAAAATTTGATATTGTAGATTTAAGTTTAATAAGAAATAATGAACCTCCAAAATTTAACAAATTTAAAAATTGTGTACCTCAGTTAGTGGATCTGCAAATGCTATGGCAGTATCTACAGTAGCCTCCATAGTCTGCATATATGGAGGAGTCTCTCTAGCAGTCATAAACTATACAAAAAAAATGTACAAATCAATATTAAAATCTACATGACAGAGGTCCAAAGCATGTAATCCACGTGAACTTCCAGTAATTAGAAACAAAGTTTACAAAAGAGATTTACTAACTTGTGTAAAACTCATGTGAGGCATGCCAGTAGCCTCAATTCCTTGAGCAGATGATGACCCGCCAAGCTTCTATGTATAAAAGAGAAAAATATTAATACATGTACAACATACACGTGAAATAAATTATAATAATAATCTAGTGTAATTAAATGATTTATTAAAAATGTAAGTTTGTACAACTTGAAACTTACATTTGAAACACGCCTGATCATAGTAGCTAGCATGTCAACGCGGATGTTTCCTTCACCGGCTCTTGCTATTTAAAATAAAATAAAAAATTATTTTTTTACATGTACATGTACATGATATACAATCAAATATATATATATATATATCTCAAACATGTGAATTAAACTATTGTATATATATATGTATATATATTATTTAAATTTATTTGAAATTTACCTGTGAAAGACCAATATCAGTGGCTCCAGTTCCAAAACATTCCCAACATCTCATCTATAGAAAAGAAATCCTATGAACCAGCAAATGATGTCTCACTGCATGCAGGCATACAAAGCACCACATGATCCATAGTGGTGTGGTGCACTAGAATTGGCACCTCCACCAACATCACCAGATGTAATTGGGTGCTATCTTTGGGTGAGAGTTTTAGTGAGCTCCTCAATGCATGCAATGTATCGATCTCCACAATCTCCTTCACTATAGGAGGGATAACTGAAGGCAGTGGGGGTTTTGGGGCATGGGGATCCTAGGTTGACCTACACGTGCACTAGGTCTGCTCTGTGCAGAGCCACCTCCTCGACCAAAAAAGTCAGAAAAGTCAAAATAATTCGGGACCTCATTGAGCACAAACTCACAATATAATTTCTTCAAAAAATAAAGAGGAACCTCATTGTTGTTGCATGGTGGATAATCAAAACCATCCACCATCGGTCCCAAAAGATTTTTGATTCTCGGCATCATCATGGCACCAATGGATTGGGAACCGTTTTGCAAAGTAATCAGCTGCAGGGGGTATTGGTTCTAGGGTTGGTAAATAATGCACAAATGAGGTCTTTTCTAATTTTTTTGTCTTTGACGGCCGCATGGGATAGTTTATCTCGCATACCACTGCCTACAGTCACTTCTAAAGGTGTTCCATCTATGTATTTGGTTGGTTGGAGTTTGACTTCGCCAATCAATGTTTGCAATGTATTGGCTAAAGTCATGTGAGATGGATTTGTAGCATGATTTTTTCTTATAGTTTGAATTAGGTTCTCAATGACAATTTTATTTTCTTGGATTCTTCTAATGATATTATCTTGCATTCCAACTAGCTCGGTGGGGATAGAAGGAGCCACGGGAGGCGTATCTATGTTTGGAGGAGGGTTTTGAGGAAAGTTCGGAGGGTTTTGAGGAATGTTCAATGGGTTTTGAGGAATGTTTTGACAGTTTGCATGATTTCAAGCTTGCCAACCAACTGATAAAACAAGAAAATTGTATACATAAACAAACATTTCAAAAAACCCATGAAAATGCAAAAAAAAAACCTAAAATGCAAAAAAATGATTACAATCGGGGACTTACCTCCTCGTCTTGGCGGCATGGTTGAATCTATCGCTATCCAGAAGTCCGATGAGAAATTTTGAGGTGGTATTGAAAGCACGAGTGAAAAATGTTTAGGAAAAATCACGGTTTGAAATGAAAAATGAGGAAAATAAGGAGTCGCGGGACTACTAAATTTTGTCTCAGAGTTCCATGATCACGGTTTATAACCGCACTCACGGTTCTAAACCATGATCGTGGTTTTAGGTTTGGTAATTACCAAACCTAGAATTCAGTAACCGCGATTATGGTTTTAGAACTGCGAGCACGTTTTTAAAATAGTGATCGCGATTCCTTTGTTTCAGGTTTTTATGACCACGAGAATTTTCCAAAGACCAACTTCGTGCACTTACCCTGTTAGATGAAGTGATCACATCCAAAGTGCAAATAGAAGACCCTTCATAAATGCTCGTGTAATTACCGAGTCTCCCCGGGAAATGGTGTAGGACTTAAGCCCTTTCTCAACAAAGAATTCGGGATGCATTTGATGATTAAGAAGCTAACTCACAGACAAGAGATTTGAGGTCAAACCTGGAACATATAACACCTTCGTGAGTGTACATCTTCATGTCCCAAGAGGAATGATGACATCACCAATCCCCGCTGCAATATACTCCTAATTATCTGTGATGGTGATCCGATCTCTAGTGGGTCACTACTCAGGGTATGGAACAACTTCTTATTATCAATCATGTGTTTTTTGGTGCCCAAATCAATCAACCGTGACACTTTTTGATGTCTATGAAGTCTGTGAGACTAGGAAAATGGTCGGATGAGTTGTGTATGGAACCTCTTCATCGAAGGAGGCATCCTGTTGAGCAGCAATATGACATTCGCCTCCGATTATGAGCACGCCATTGGGATTTCTTGGAATATCCTTGTCTGAAGTGCTCTCTTCACAATATTTTCAATACTTGTGATCATTGTAATAAAAATTCACGGCCGTGTGTGTATTCGTGGAGCAAATGTGGCACCATCGATCTGCCTTATTGTTTTGTTGCTTTCAGGGTGGCCGCTCCGGTGGCTGGCTGAGAAGGGTTCTCTCACCGTGGATGCTGCTTTTGATTCTCGGGGGATGACTTCCCTTTCGATGCTTTTTCTGCTTATGATTTTGCCTCATGATGACATGCCTTGTCTTGAAGGCTTATTGAACATTCCGAATGGCTTCTTCCTACTAGAGATAATTCACCGTTTGGTAGAATTCACCTCTTGTTGAGTGATGGTCAACATGGTGATTAGTGTCCAAACTCGGGAAGGAAGAGCTCGCAAGGTGAGTGGGACTAGCAACTTGTCGTCCACCGGTTCACCGATAGTAGAAAGTTCACAAGCGTAACTCACCCACACGCCGCAAGAAGGCTTTGACTGATTTTCCATCATGCATACTCATTATGTGAAGCTTTTTATGAAGATGTAGCATCGTCGCGATTCTTGGCTTCATAGATGGTACACAATGTGATCCATGCCCGATAGGAAGTGGTTGCTTCCCAAATGTGAGTTGAACCTCATCAAAAAAGGCTCAGAGTGATAATCATTAATTCTTTTACATCGGCCTTTTCATACTTAGCAAAGCAGATCAGCATCGTGGGAGGGGCATCCGTGCCGAAAAAAATACCCCAAAGATCTTCAAACTGAAGAATCGTCCGCATCTTGGTTTTCCATGCGGTGAAATTTGGCCCTTTCAAGAGTTGGGCATCGGATAGCAATATTTTTGGAGCCGACATGACTTATGTCTCTCACAATGTGGCACACACGTGAACTCAATAGGCTTGTGAAGGCACTCCTTTCCAACAATCTTCTCTCTATTTGACCTTCCTTTGTCTCTAGTTTCTATTGCTGCTTCATATACTTTGTGTATTGAATGGAAGAGAAACAGAGGGGAGAAGACTTACTTCTTATGCCAACATTGCAGGTCCTTCAAAACTCCAAACAGATCGCCAAAGAGAAACGTATCTGTAGAATGTTTCACGTTTTGTCAAAAATGCCACTAAGCAGGTCGTTCCAATTTTATAGGTTACTTTTGCTGATTGCTGCCACGCTGGGTCTTCAACAGGCTGAGAAAATACACATTGTCACCACGCCAATGTCACTTCATATTTTGGTCGGTCACCACGCCAAAAGAGGTTTCCATATATTTCCTCTTCTTTATGCCATGTCTCCAAAGATGGGTCTATGGTGCCAAATGATAAGTCTCCAAACTTTATTTTGTGGCTCCTCCCTTAGACGCCGGTCGAGGTGTTTCACTTCATGCGGAGTTTTTAACCACCAATCTAAAATCAAAAATAGACAATCTCTAGGCACAGTCTCCTCCTTTCCACGCAGCAGGTCCATTAAACTTTAATTTGGATTCTCCAAATTTGCACACAAGGTAAGAGATTGTCAAAGAAGAACAAGTCTTCCAAATCACCAAATAGGCTCGACAGTCACGTCATAGAAATGATAGAGCAAAGTGTCGTCGCTAGATGGAAACTCCACACAATCAAAAGAAAATAGATCTCCACACTTCCGCCTCTCTAAATTTCCATGCCAAAGATACGCCATGCTTTGATACCAATGATGGTAGAGACTAATTATTTATTCAATGCATGTCTTAAATAAAAGAGAGTAGAGCCATATAAAGGTTGTGGAGGGAGATGGACGCTATAATCCGTCACTAACAAACAAATGTATTAAAATAATGCTAACAGAATTGCATGGTTACTATTATACCTTAGTCTCATTTAATTGTATAAGTTTATTATCAATTTATTATAAAATTATATGGGAAATAAGAATGGTATTTGCATCTCATAATGATACCTTAAAAATTGCAAAAGAAATCCTAAGTATAAGATAAAACAAAAAAATTAGTTAATACTATGAATAATGTGAATAGTATTACCTATTGATAATAGTGTTAATATTAGAATACTATTAATTATAATGTCAAAAGTAATATTTTTATATTTAATATATGTATATATTTATTGAATAAAGTTTAAAATAAATAGATAATGATTTGTTATTTTGTCAACAACTCGGATTGTTTTCCTTTTATCAAATAGAGTATAGGAATTGCATGGTTACTACTAGACCTTAGTCTCATTTAATTGTATAAGTTTATTATCAATTTATTATAAAATTATAAGGAAAATAAGAATGGTATTTGCATCTCATAATGTTACCTTTAAAATTGTAAAAGAAATCCTAAGTATAAGATAAAACAAAAAAATAGTTAATACTATTAAGAATATGAATAGTATTACCTATTGAGAATAGTGTTAATATTAAAATACTATTGATTCTAATGTCAAAAGTACTATTGTTATATTTTAAATATATTTAATATATATATATATATATATATATTAATTTTTATGTAAATCTATTTTAAATAACCAAAAGTTTAAACAAAAAAAAATTACAAATTGATTGGGTCGAATAGTGTAGAAATTTCAAACTTTATTGGTTTAATAAAGGAATAGGGTTGGGGTGAGGGTCGCTGACCCCACAATAAATGGGATGGGGGTGGGGTCGTGCAACCCTTCCCCAACCCAATTAAACCTCTACCAGATGTAATAAACCCCACCCCGCGGCACTATATTCTTAGCGTTATCGGCCCTTCACTTTGAAACGTGACTGTGTGGTTCCCCACGTGGAGATTTTTAAAAATTATTTTAGATATATATAAGTTTTATTTTATTTAAATAGATCATGAAAAAGAAAATACATGAATTAAGATTATATATATATATATATATATATATATATATCCAAATAAATACATATATAAATTTAATCATATCACTAAAACGTAGAAAGCAAAAACCATATGCCCATATGGGCCAATGCTAAATAATGAGATAAACAAAATAAATAAATAAATTAGTGTAAACCCTAGATGAAGGTATGAAAGGAATCCTTATTAAAAGGACTTTTTTTGTGCACCCATAAGCTTGGGATTCCTCCCATGGCTTCTTCCACCTCCTCCACCAATTTTCAAAACAAAATAATGAAACAATAAGTCAAACAAAATAGAAAAGAGATTTTAATAAGAAAAATTAGGGTTAGATGGGTTCCCAAATTTAAGGAACCCAAATGATAAAATTCGTCCCTACAAAAATAGGTGGGAAGTGGATGAGAGAAATTTAAATTTAAAACTAATGGGTAGACTTTATTTTGGGGCCACTCTAGTTGTGTAGGGGGTGTTTTTACTTTTCTAAACCAAATGCCTTATTAGAGACATTTTAATTTAATGCAACTTGACACCTTTGTGGGTATTTTATAAGTTTATTACTTAATTAAAAGACCACACTACCCTTGAGATTAAATAACCAAATTTAATTAAGGCGAAATTAAAGTCTGTTAAAGTAAATTATAGGAAGCCTAATTATTTATTTGTACTAACTAATTTTATTATAAATTATTGAGAGATTTTATTAATTTTCTTAACAGGGGATCAAGAGGGAAGTTAATAATGTTAATTTAATGTAGTTTTAGATATGATAGTGTGACGACTATAAATTCAAATATTTTTGTGAGTGTGTTTAAAAAATATATATTATTCCTTAATTTTTCTAGTTTGACCTAGGTTTGTTCTTGGGTTTCGTGCGGCAGTAAATAGTTTTGTATTAAAATCTTTGAAGTATTGAAACTAAAGATGAAAAATTACAAAAAAGTGATGAGAGTGAACCGAGGGGGAAATACACATGTAGTTGTTGATGTGTGATGTACATGTATAGTTAGTATTGTGTATACCACTGCAAAAGTGTTAGTGTTATCACTATTATTTGTATTGTTGTTTTTGATTGCTTGCTCTCATACAATCGGACCTGTAAGGAGAAAAATATCAAGTAGTCAAATATGCATGTATGTATGTAGAAATGCATGTATATACTAATTAAAAGACTAAAATGAAATTATGAAAAGTGTAAAAGGAACATGTGCGCCTCATCCGTGATTAGAGAAAATGGTATAGAAAGATAATATGCTATCCGGGTTTCTTCAAAGATCCGGCACCATAGGTTGAAGAAGTGGAGGAAGAATTACACTATATCATCTAACCTATAACTTCTTCCCGAATATGTGTGAAATTATCTATGTACTACCTTATTTTTTAGGTGATCGACACCATTGGTCAACGTAGTGTAGAGAGGAATTTTCTTGTATCCTTTAACATGTAACTTCTATTTAGAATGCTAAGGACAACCACGTCCTGTAAAAACCATTGTGTAAAAGGGTCGTAGAATGGTTTGAACCCACTCACTATATAAAACCCACAACACTTGTGGGTGAAAAGTGCACTAAACTGAATTGGTGTAGAAGCCTTGTGTAAAGAGTAAAACCCCAAATGATTCCCCCTTATTACGGGATCATGCGATGTCTAACATGAGAATGTGTCCCCAAAAGTGGACCAAGATCAGAACTCTATAAATTTTCCCTCAGTGGGGAAGGGAATACACTTTCTAGACATTAAGGCATGCAAAAACGAAAATGCTATCCAAAATAAGTGTTCTTATGAACAAATATGTCTTTAGAAATCAATGTGTACCAAGAAATATAGTAATATAAACACACAAGATTAAAAATTATACCGCAAAAGTGGGTTGTAATCATGGGATGCCACTCATAATGTCGCAAGACACTCAAGACCATAATGGAAATAAAAAAAAAAAAAAAAAACATTGCACACCATACAAAGGGAAATTCCCACAAACAAGAGAAAACAATAGACACACAATGGTATAAGAAAATAGATATCCATGGAAGCAAAAATAATCCCGAAAATAAATTATGCCCATGAAGCACGCATTAACACATTAGAAAGATAACCATTATATCACAAGCATGTATAAATAAGTAATGTAAAGTTATGAGTACAAAATGAAACAATTACACCTGTGATAGACGAATGTGGATGCCCCCATCGACCAATGTAGGAAGGGTAGAAGGAGAGCCTTGATGTTGTGTGAAAAATACCTTTATCTTTCATCACAAATAAGAAAAGGTGTGAATGTGCATGTGTGTATGGTATATGTAAATGACATACAAGAGATCTAACTAGCATGTGTAATAATCGACCATATACAAGAAAATGTAAGCAAGAATAAAAGAAACCAAGATATGCAATATGATGTGGATGGATGGAATGGAATGCAAGATGGATTGTAGGATCTGTGTGTGCCCCGAGTGAATGGATATGTATGCAACGAGGTTTGTTTTTCGTTCCCCCTTAGCACTCAAGAATGAACCATGAACGACATTACATCATTAGGAAATGTTCAAAGTGTGTGTTGTGTCTAATGTTCTGTGATGAGTGTATATATTTAGTGATGAGATGTGACCTAGCGATGATGTGTATGTGACCCATATAGCCAATGTGTATATCATGACAAGATGATTGAGACAGTGATGATGTATCCTGAACCATATATCAATACTAGATGAATGGAAGGAGTGGTGATGTAGCCTAATGTATATACCACTTCAAGATGATGGAATAGGTGACCATTTAGCCTATAGTGTATGTCACTAACCTAGGAATGTTGGATGAAGAAAGGGAAAATTGACGAATGTATGATGAGGATAAAGTCCATTTGATTTGTAAACCCTTAGAAGTTGAGTATGGATTGACGAACTAAATTACGTCATAGGGTAGTGAGTGTAGTGCATAGAAGAATATGTAGTATGTGTGATGAGTAGATGACCATGTGATGAGGTAAAGATAACATAGACACGTTCTATTATGATAATGTAAAGATGATAGACACGTTGATAATAATGTGGAGGGAGTTGTATTGGATGTTATGCCACTTATATGTGTGTGAATGATAGATGTCTAGTTAAAATACACGAAGTGGATCAATGTAGGGAGTATTTTCCTTAACAAAAGTGGTGGAATGATGAGGTTAGAATGTCACAAAAAAATTTAGGTGTCTACTTTAATAAAATGAATTGGAAAGGGAAGAAGAGTGGTATGGAAAGAAAGGTTGAATAATGGCCTATTTGGCGGTATTGACGACCGCCGAATTCTTGACGGAGAAAAAAATTATTGATTTTACGAGGTGGTAGTGTTGGAGATGTCATGAGAGGAGGACGTGTTATATTTATTTATAGAGGTGTTTGTTTAGGAGGTGTTTTAATTTCCATTGAATTACCATTGCAAGTAATGGCGTGGTGCTCATGAGATATAGACAAGTAAGATTTAGGAAACAATGGAGATGAAGCATTTGTAGATGGGAATGCAATGGAATGTTGTGTAGTGAATGAGATAAATCCTTGATTCTCAAGATGTTTTATTCTTCATTGTAAAGAATGGAAATCATTGTATTTATGTCCATTGATTCTATGAAAATTGCAATATTCATGACCTTGGTAATTTTATAGGTGATAAGGAGGATAGAAATGAGTAGGGGGAAAAGTGATCAATTGATGACTAAGGAGCTCAAGAATAAGGTCATATTGTTTAATATAGAGATCAAATATAGAAGTTCCTAATAATGTTATAACGTGAGACTCACTAATATGAACACATGTAGTATACGTAGAATGAGATGGAGAGGGAGAAGAAACATGAGCCTAAGAAGTGTCTTTAAGATGTTGGATTTCAGTTTTGAGAGATGTGATCATGGATTCCATATCCGTAAACTTGTCTTGAAATAAATCATATAGAGTTTGAATTAATTCCAATGGGGTTTATTAGATGAAGGAAAAGTAGGACTAGGTCCATCATATAGATAGTGAAAAATAGGGCTTATTTCATTCATTGGTGTATTTTTAGGACATCATATGGAGTCTTGTTATTTTTTTATAACATGCACTGAAAGTCGGGATACATTTTGAGAAGATCGGATAAAAGAATTTAAGGAACTTTATGAAACATAATAGAGAAAATATGAGGATCCAAAGTGTGAAAGATGTTGGGCTCACCAAAATTATTAACTAACATGTGGATTTATTAAGTTAATCTTAACGAGGAAAGACTATAAATAACAATGAATAAAAGTAGTTAATAAATATACAAAGTGACCCAAGCAACTAATGTAATGAAAATTAGATACCCTAATTAGGAAGTAGGGTTGGAAATAACTTTGCTAATTTAATGATATTTTTGGATTGATTAATAGAGATGAGTGGAGAAACAGGAGGATGAAATGACTGTGTCGAAGTCCGAAAATTGTAAATATAGGTAATCTTAAGGGAATGGGGATCCTAGATAGGTATAGGGGCTCCTCAATGGATCCCTAGTCTAAGATATGGGTGCTTTGGTATGTTAAAAATCTCTATCACATTCCTCCAAATTATCTCTTTATGGTTGCCTACCTTCGCTTCTATGACACTAGCTTCACTAGATTGTGTAGTTTTTACTAGAAATATGAAACGAAGATGAGACCTATGAAACAATGAGAGGATAATCAAAGTATCAAGAATAAATATGCAAACGAAGGGGTCGACTATCCTCAAGTGGCCACAATGTCCGAGTTACTAATACTGGTGTTGCATTACATCTCATACACGATGTAGTTCTATGTGAATGAGTGTGTGATCATACCCTAGGTGCTCTTTTGCTAGTAGCACTTTGTAAAGTAGTGAGCTATAACTATGTGTAGAAAATTTAATAAATGGTGGATGGAATAGAATAAACCTCCCTCCTATGCTTGTGTGATGCTAATGAACCAACCATATCCCTTGTGAGGGAGTAAGATGGATGTAAATGATCTCTAGATGCCTTAGATGGATGAAAATATAGGTGGATAATGCTAGTGACTAGTGCTTCTTCCCTCATTATGGTCTCACAACTTTATATTTATATGGTTCTCTTGTTATAATTTCATAATTAAAAATGAAAAGGAAGACCACCAAAATGATAGAATTTGTAAATAGCTTGAAAGTTCCCAAAAACTAGTGAGAAATTCTAAAAAGATCAAGATGCCCATAGCGCGCTAGTAAAGAAAATTTGAAAAAATATACCGAGCATATATGCGGTGAAGGTCGAGAATTATGATAGAAACTAAATAAAAATAGTCAAATGACAGGATTATCTATTTCTTTCATCACTAAAAACCGTTTGAATAATAGTATGATACCGGGACTAAATAATGCCCAAAGTGCATAATTTAGTGTCTACATAAACAATCCTACACTAACCTATTATAACTAAAGAAATGCGAAGCTAGTAAAATCATAATACAAGAAGTTTGAAGTAGCTTCCATTTCTTACACATTGAGACCATGTAACTTATTTTTCACTTAACATGGCCTTTCATGAGAGTTGAAAATTGTTTAAAAATTGATTTCCATCCATAGTCCTCAAAATATCAAATGAATAAAGGAAGAATACGTGTTTTAGATTATCTAAATATTAATTTTAGAAGCATTGTTGCTAACCTTTGTCACATTGTAGCTCATCTTCATGCTCTAGATTTAACATGACCGGCATAAACCCTAACCTTAATTCCTAATCAACCAAGTATCTTATTAGACATGAACTGGTCCTTCAAGTTTTCCCATTTTATTTTTATCGAAATCCAAGGATGGAACTTGTAAACACATTTTATTCAATCTTGAGCATGTTTGGAAGATGATGGTAACTTTATTTTGATTCTTCAAATAGCTATGTCTTTCCCATGTCAATTGAGTCTGTATTGGTGTCATCATTCTCATCAACCATGAAGTTTTAAAGATAAAACTAATGCTTCTTAAAATCTCGATGTCTTCCTTCTTAATTGAGGTGACTAATGATGTTATAGGTGTATTTTTAATAAATTTATTAAAGCGTAACAAGTTCTAAACATAAAGAGAAGTGAGGATCATGACATTCAGTTGTAACATCTTTCTCACTTGGAATACCTTCTTCCTCTCTTATATGTTTAATCTCATTTATAAAAAAATCTAGGATGAAATCATCCTAGTTCTCATATTAAGGTAACTTTAATTTATTTTATAGTCCTTCTTCAGATTAACTCGAAAGTTACCCTTTATTTGGATTTGATTTATGATCTTCACTTGTCGGCATTGTTTCTTGCATGGTTAGCACATTCTTATCCTCTATATCAGAATCATACAAATTAACAAATATTAGTTAATCATTTAATTTATAAAAATATTAAGATCAAGATTACTAATCTCATATTTATAAACCTCCATATAATTCTCCAAAACATTATCTCTAATTTGTAGCTTGAGATAACCGAGAAAAAAATTTCTAACCTTTGCTTGTCAATCATATTTATTTTGTTTCTTTGTAACTTACACATCTCTCTTGCACTCCTCCAAAAAAGAAAGTTTAGGAATAAGCAGAGGGAATTTATTTGAATTTGAACCTTGAGCTCCAATTTCTCATATTTTACCCTAGAGATTCGTCACTTAGATATTTAGTTGGATGTTCTTCCAAACTAATTTTATGATTAATTTGATTCGAAATCGGCTTCAAGTATGACGGTAGGTGTAATATTTTTGGAGGAGAATTATTAGAATGAGAGGGTTAGACAGAGTGAGGATCTTTTACCTTGGGCTGATATGGTTGATAAATAATGGGAATTAGATACTAATAGGAAGATAAGTTGGAACATCCCATTCACATGGTTTCTCCACCTTATTATCATTATCTTCTAATGTCAACAAATATGTAATCGATTGTTTAAATCTTGTAACATCTACTCCATCCTATGAAATTTTCCTTCAAAATATTCTTCATGTGTGGAATGGTCTCTAAAGTTTGCATACTCATAAGAAAATCCATGCATAACCTAATTTTTATCATAAAAATGATTTATACATATTCTATAGTAGGTCAAAATACATTTTGGAAGGATGGAGTTGGATTCAAATGATAAGCGATGTTGAAAGTTTGGAATCTTTTGTTGAAAAGAAAACATGATTGCACAAATTCATGAGAAAGTGACATGAAATGATGAAAAAGAAATAAAATGGTCTACTAAATGTAAAAATAGGTTTTGGACCACTGGAGTGACTAGATATGTTTAGAAAATGCCTCCATGTATAAAATGTTACCAAGAAAACATCAAACATGGAAAAATATAAATGTATACTAGGATATCCTTATGGAACACCTACAAAATATATGACTTCAATGTCCCATGAGGCATCTAAAAATCTATTATCATTTTGAATAGCACATTTAGATGAAAAATTACAAACAATCCTTCTCTTCAATTTTTATACAATGGGATCTTCTCGAGCGGGTGACTCAATGTTGAGAAGAACCACTAGAGATAGTTTGTTCTTTGGATAAATCACCTAAAGTAATCTCTTGTTGTGGGAGAGAGAAATAACATGAACTCAAAGAAAGAATATAAAATTAGGTGATGTACACCAATTTTTTGGAGACTTATGAATGCACAAGACACACTACAAGATTTTTCAACACCGCAAATATCACTTCACTTTCATTTTTCATTTAATTTCATACAAGGATTTTACAAAATTCATGCAAAAGTTATGAATCTAACTTGAGAGGGAATATTTGAGCATTTTCCATTCCGAACTTATTAAAAACTAAATATGCACTTAAAAGATCTTGTGAAAGATTCAAAATATCTTAATGGAGGTGATGAGATTCATAAAAATGCAAAGGAAATAATGCATTCACTTAAACATACCAATGACTTTGTTGTAACAAAATTCAATCCAAATTTTACAAAATGGAGAAATCAGTCCTTTATTACATCAAATATCTCGCTAGAGTAGAAATTTTTCATAACCTTTCCATAACAAAATCACAGCCCCTAAATGCTTCAAAAGAATGGGAACATATAGAAAGAAAAAATAATGAAAAGTAAGAGGAAAAGAAGTGGGGTTGAAACTACTCAATAATTAAGTTCTTCTCATATTTATCCTAGTAATGTAGATTGAATTATCTCTCTCTCAAATGCTACACTTAAACTTGAGTTGAATACTTTAGTTTCGAGCCGATCGGAGAAAAATCCAATGCTAGCTATCATTTGCAATGATTCAACCCCTTTTAATTTAAATAAAAATTGTTTAATGATAATAACAAATATCATTCTAAACACATGATTTACAAGTTTGTATGGTATAATATGATGATTTTATATGGCATTATACTCCTTGTTGACTTTATTCAACATCTCCTTTTCTAAAAATAAAGGAAACTATTACCTTCTTATAAAAAATTAAGGAAATCATTGTCTCCTTTTTGGATTTTTTACATACAATGTAATTACTTGATTAAACTTGACCTTTAGAAAACATGCATCATTCACTAAAATATCACAAATAATTAAAACAATTATTTAAATTCCACTACGTGGGCACATGTGATTAAATTTTAGTAAGTTACCCTAACCATGGTCAAAATTTACCGTGGTTATGGAACTTATGGTTGACCTTTTAATCACTAGGGTTGAAACCATATATGTGCCTCATTTTGAATTGTGGAAGCGATATTGGGAAGAGTCATGAAACCATTGGAATTTTGTGTGTGGCCACTATAGTACCGTTATCCATATTTCACCCCCATTCCAAATATTGGCTCGTCCATGACCCTACATAAGAGAAACCAGAGAAAAATCATCTAGATCTTTTAAATTTAGTCGTGGAAGAACTCAACCATGGAATGGCAGAGGCCAAGAGAGACTAAAGGACCCTGTGTAAAGAAATGAATATGGAAGTTCATTTCCACATCTTAAATCTATTGTCCAAGTTACTGAGATAGAATCAACTATGAGATAAAAGGGTCAAACAAGAAGGGGCGATGCTGAAGAGGAACTAGAAACAAGAAGGGGAACAAACGATGAAGTTTCGAGGTCCCTCGGATCGAAACAGCTTTAGAAAAGGGTCCAAAAATGACTAAGTATGGAGGAGACATCAGAAGGAGCCACATGTCCTAACGATGCTTATCCAAAGGTGAATCTAAGAGGGGGAACCCAAAATTTTGCTAGATTCCACGCGTCCAAAACCTCAACTAAGTTATGGGGCATTGAAAAGTATTCAATTTGAGAGAAAGCATGTCAGTGTCAACTTGGTACAAATTTGAAAATGAAGCCCAAGGCAGAGACTCAAACTTGTGCTAGCCCTCCATGAAATGAATGTTCAAACAGAGTCAAAATGTGGGCTTAGAAATTGGCTAAGTATATATGTATCGGTGGAGAATGTCAAGTGTCGCATGGCACATCTCCAAGAGTTGGTGCCAGAGCAGAGATCCAAATGAGTGTGAGCTCGCCACGTAGCCCAAAGTCTAAAAGGTAAGAGGGACCATTTAAAAGTCCAAAATTAGTAGAGGCCGACAAGTGTCAACCCGATGCTCCTCCAAAGGCAAAATTTGGGCTAGGTTTTCAAGCAAGCGCAATGCCTCCACATGTTATTCCGACAAGGGCAGAGTTAGTTGAATAGTCAATGCATGGACTAGGCTGGCGGAGGTTGCCAAGTGTCTTAATGGCACTGATTCAAGGGTTGAATAGAGAAAAGGTTTCCAAATAAGCGCCAGACCGATGCGTTCCCGAAGAGGAAAGCCGGGCGTCGGGAAAATGTTGTCCTTTGCCCCTTGTTATTGAAAAGAGGGTAAAAGTTGCAAAATGACCCGCAACCGTGCCCAAGGGAAAAGGTCAGCAAGCGGGCTAGATTCAATGCCAAAGTGGTGAATTTAAGGAAGAGGTGAAAATTTTCCTTTTGTCAAAAAGGCACAAGGATAAAGATGGAAGCACATTTCCCAACCAACCAGAAGGAGCCACATGTCTAGGTGGAGCTTCGGTGGTTGAAGTTTTTTGAGTTTTGCATTTTTAAGGACGATAAATCGCCACGTGTCCCATATCAAAAGGGGACCCATTCTTCAAATTGTTTTCCTACCCATTTGTATGGACTCGATACAAACTTCAAAGGGGCATATCTTTCGACTCAGGGCTCGAAATATTGTGAATCTAACACCATTGGAAAGATCTTGGCCTTACCACGCCATGGAGGTCTAAAAATTCAATTTTGAGAAGGTTAGGTGAAGGAAAATAGAAAAACGGCTTTGGGATTTCAATGCAGGATCTTCTTTCCTCAATAATTAGGTCGGATTCGATTTTGTTTCCATCGTTTCCTCTTCCTTCATGGCACTAAACCTAGGATCGATGCAAGAAAGACAGATTTGGGGAATATTTCATCGAAGCATTAACAGCATTGGTTAAGCTTCAACCTACTTCTCCTTCTCTCTCTCTTTCTTCTTACTGGGCTGAATCTATAAATACGTGGACGGGATTCATTGTAAAGGGTTGGAAATTCTTTGTTTTGCAAGCTCCCTTCTCCTTCTAGCAAAGGAAATTGTGGGGTTCAGGCCTTCCATTGAGATTTCAATACTTTACTACCTTTTGGCTACTTTGTAATGAACTTTGTATCAAGCCACAGAGAAATAAAACACATCTGTGATCAATCTTAGATCCTTTCCTTTCTCTTTTGCTTTCATTTGGTCTTCCATTATAGATCTGGCTATATGTACTTGTTTATTGTATGTGTTTTGTTGGTTTGTGTCTATTGGAAAAATAAGTGTTCATCATTCCTTTGGTGCATCTCCTTATATTTTATTTATTGTTTATTTCTTATACCCCTTTCTTATCTTTGTCTCCTTGGCAAGATTTTTGATTAGGTATAGAAATAGATCCTCTGCAGAACCTCACGTGTGCACATGAATAGAGGAATAAGGAACCAACCTTTAATCTGCGGAGATATTTTCCATTTTTGCAAGGTCCCACACCTTGGGAAAAGTTCAATGTTATGCAATCACACCAAATGATTCCACCTTAGAAAAATAGACCCAGAACTCATTTGGGGGGATGCTATGATTTCACACTAAATGATTTTAGCGCCGGTGGGACAAGTCTCCATCTTATTACGGTAGGAATTGATGTACACTTGTTGTGATTTTGGATTTAAGAATCCTTAAAACTCTACATCCTGGGCAACTCCAAAAGAAACCAAACTACCTGGTTTCAGCAATCCAAGTAATTTCATGAAAAGAATACAAACACGTCAAGAACTAGAAAAGAGGAACCTGTTTGTTTATCTAGAATTATCCCTAGACAAAGGGAGAAGAGGAAGAGGAGCCTGCAAGTCTCTATCTCCACCAAGAAAAGCTTTATCAACACCTCCTCCTAGAAGACCATTCATTCAATCAAGAGGGGTGCTCAAACCGATCAGAATGGCTCAGCCAAATCCTTATGTTAACTTCACCGGCAAAGTAGTCCACTTGCCTTGAATGCAAAAAATCCAGTTCCTATTATAGCATTAAAAAGTATCCCATATTTCATTGGGGAAAATCAAACTTCTCTTGGTGATCATGTCCAAGATATTGCAAATGTTTGTACAATCCACGAGATCCATGAGATGGACATTGCAGTCAAGCTACTTGCTTCTTCACTCAAAGGGAAAGCTTCACAATGGTTTAGGAGTCTTGAGGCAGGATCTATCTAGAATTGGAATTAACAATGCACATGACTCTTCACAATGAGATTTGGAGAGAAAGGTGATAACTTGTCTTTGTTAGAGAAACTAACAACAATCAAGAGATCCCTAAATGAGCAACTGACAAACTTCAACCTCATATTCCAAAGGACACAGAGATAGATTCCAACAAAGTGGTAAAACCCACAAATGAAGGTTCCTTCTTATACTTTCTTAGGGCTTTAAATTTGATATTTCTCTCGATGATTCGATAATGGGGGTTACTACATTACCCGTAGCCTATAGCCTTTCCATAAGGGCTGAGAACCGTTTGATTTAGGATGGTAAAATCACTCCTAGGCCATCCATGCCTCTATACCCTGAGTTAGGAAGCCCAGACGCTATCTAAACACCTACATATGCTCCTATACCCACCCCAGGAGTCAAAGTTCAGTTGAAGCTTCAATTCATCATCAAATACCTCTAAAGAGCTTCAATAAGTGATGAAGCAACTACAAAACCTGGGAAATGAGCTAGTAACCATCAAGAGATATTAGGATCAGTCTCAAGGTCAGAGTATTAGGATAGACCCCAGTACCAGATTTGAAAAATAGGCCACCATCTCAGATCTGTAAATCAGAGCTAGAGCCAAGGACAACCCCAAGCTGCTAGACCTTTTAGGTCATATGATCCAAATGCAACATCAACATCAAGGGCATTGGTTCCTGCATAGAACAATATGGCACAAGAATATGATTGGTGTTTTCCATGTAGTCAGCCACATAACCAATCAATGTGTTTTAATGGTGCTCTAAATCAGGCTTTAATGGTGCAAACTAGTATGGTGCCACAAGAGCCTGGCCAAGAGGGAGATCAACAGTAAGAATCTCAACAAGGTGAACCTCCAGGAGAGACTATGCTTGTCAATTGGCAGGCTGAAGACTTCTATGGGATGAATCAATCCCCTCCTCAAAGTGTGGCTGCCAATACACGGTCCAAAAAGAGAAGTATTGGAGAAGGCCAACCACTGAATTTAGGTGACCCTCAATCTTCCATCACTCCACAAGGTCCTGGTGTTCCAAGTGCAACTCCCAACATGTAGAACCAATCCAAGCCACCTTCCAAATCCAGTCAGGCACCGGTTGTAACAACCCATGTGCAAGAAAGAAATGTGTCTGGGAAGGGGAAAAAATGACAAGATCATTCAATATTATTGAACAAATGAAGAAGACAAGTGTGAACATTTCACTATGGGAGGATTTGGCCATTCCAGGGTAGAGGGATTTTTGTAGACTCGCCACATAGAATTGGTCAAGTTCAAATCAACCCCCTAACCAGCAAAGAGAGAGTGCTTACCAATGCAGTTCAACCTGGAAGGAACCAAGGAGAAAAAAAAGGTAAGAACCTGAGACCTCCTCCCTTCTATGTCTCATTAATTATTGGAGACAAATTGGTACACAATTGTATGATTAATTCTGGGGCTAGTAGTTCTGTGATGCCCAAACAAATAGTTGATCAGTTGGGTCTCCAATATGAAGTCATCTCTAGAGGAGTTATCCAATTAGATGGGACAATAGTGACAACTGTTGGAATCATCAAGGATCTGAGCCTCACTCTGCATGCCTACCCCAATGTGACTATTTTTGCAAAACGTATCCATCATAGATTTGCCACCACATTTTGCTTTATGTCTATCTAGGGATTTCACTACCAAAATTGGAGGGTACCTGTCTGTTGATTGGTCACATATGCTCTTTAGGAAAAGGTATGGGGCAAAGGCCATAGTCAGATCTGAACCCATTACAGGACTACCACATTGAATCTTATGTGCCTAGCCCCATCAATGCCAACTACTCAGCTTATGATCAAGAAGACCTCCTAAGCACTAATGAAGTAGATACCAAGGTGGGATGTATCCCAGACTTGACTCTAGATGAGTGGGCCAACAAAATACATGCTTTTGACCCCTATAAGGAGATGGAAGAATCTAAGTTGGGTGTCTATTGTCTACATGAAGAGAATCATCCTCTTCCTGACCTAATTAAGCCAGAATACAAGGATGACAATGGGGTATGGAAATTTTTCTTTGATGGCTCAAGGAGCAGACAAGGAGCTGGAGGAGGAGCTATGATTGTGTCCCCCAAAGGTATGAAGTACTATTCAGCCTTCAGATTTTAGTTTTCTTGCTCAAACAACATTGCTGAATATGAGGCTTTGGTCCAAGGTCTTCATTGGGCAAGGAAGCTAGGGATCAAGAACTTGCAAGTGTTTGGTGATAGTGAACTAGTTTCCAATCAAGTCTCGAGGACTTAATGTTGTCAAAAATGACCTGCTCAAGAACTACAAGAGTAGAGTATGGAATCTCATGGAGGACTTCGAGGCCTTTAGTATTGTGTCCATACCTAGGAAGGAGAATGAAGTTGTTGATAGACTTACAGTAGTTGGAGCAACATTTGATGTGGTTGACAACATCAAGAGGGACAAAGAACAACCACATATCCATGTGGTTGTGAGGCCAATAGTGCCAAATAATAATAAATGCTAGCAAGTGTTTAAGAATGATCAGAAAATCATTAAATTTTTACAAGAAGAAGCTGAATTCTCTCCAAGAAACCAAAGAAGACATGAGCAGCAATATGGGAATTAAATAGTATAGTACAATTGCATACAAACAAACTTCCCAAAGGCTTAGTGACACTGGAATCTATTTTCAATCCTAATGATCAATTTAGAAAGGAGAAGGCTAACATATAGATCAAAGGAGAATATTCAGAGTCAATCCCAGTTGGAGAAGATAAAACACTTCAAGATTGGAAAAGTGGCCACCGAGAAAGAAAGGTATGAATTCATACAACTTTTCCAAGAATTTCCAGATGTGTTTTCTTGGAGTTATGAAGACCTAAGAGGGTTCAATCCAAAACTAGCACAACACACAATCAAACTGGATCCAGTTGCTCATCCCATCAGGTAGAAGCAGAGACCAATCAACCCACATATTGAGCCTTTGATGAAGAAGGAGATGAACAAGATGATAGAGGCAAGTATCATATTTCCAATCAAACACTCAAGTTGGGTTGCTAACCTGGTCCCAGTCAAAAAGAAAAATGGAGAAATCAGGTTGTGTGTTGACTTCAGGGATTTGAACAGAGCCTCCCTCAAGGATCACTACCCACTCCCTTCAATGGAGCAGATCTTGCAAGTAGTGTCTGGGTCAGAAAGATTCTCTCTCCTAGATGGTTATTCGGGATACAATCAGATCATGGTGAAAGAAGATGATCAATTCAAAACAGCCTTCACCACCAAATGGGGCACCTATGCTTACAGAAAAATGCCATTTGGATTGTCCAATGTCGGAGCCACTTTTCAAAGGGAAATGGATATGGCATTCAAGGGGCTGATCAACAAAATGGTACTGATCTACCTAGATGACATCACTATTTTTTCAAGAATGTAGCAGATCATATTTTCCACCTAAAGCAAGTGTTCCAAAGATGCAGGAGTTTTGGGGTGTCATTGAACCCTAAGAAATGCATATTCTTGGCCCATGAAGGCAAGCTTCTAGGCCATATTGTATCAAAATAAGGATTGACAATTGACCCGGAGAGAGTTCAAGCAATAAGAGAATTGCCATTGCCAAGTCACAAGAAGGCTCTTCAAAGCTTCTTGGGAAAAATCAATTTTGTCTCAGGTTTGTTCTAAACTTTGCTCCCCTTGTTAAGCCAATAACATTGATGTTGAAGAAGAGCTTAGCATTCAAGTGAAAATTTGAAGGAAAATAAATTTTGAGGCTATCAAAGAAGCCATATCACAAGCCCCAACTCTTGTGAATCCATATTTTCCAAGGACTTCATATTGTATGCCTTTGGTGGCAAATCACTTAATTTCTACAAGCTTGGTTCAACAGTGAACAAGGAAAGTACATAACAACCAATTGCTCTCTTCAGCTAGAGTCTGGAAGATTATGAGGTGAAGTACTCCTTCATTGAGAAGCAAGTATTGGCGGTGATTAGAGGATTGAATAAGTTTAAGCATTTGGTTTCAAACAACAAAATCCAACTATTGGTCTCTATACGGGAGTTAAGGAATTCCTTCTCAGTAAGGAATTGAATGAGAAGCATTCATGATGGATCACTCATGTCATGAAGTATGATATTGAGATCAAGGTCACCAAGTTGGTCCATGGGAAAGGGTTGTGTGAACAACTAGCCTCAGGTCAACAAGATGAAACAAACAATGAGAAGGAGGTTGTTCTTGTTCTACAAGATGATCAAGAAGAAAGGAGAAATGATGTACGTGCTCCTTGTTGGACCCAATACATGGTGCACTTCCTTGAATAGGAATGTTTCCTCATGGAATGAGTAAATTAAAAAGGATACATTTCAGGTTATAGGCCATCCCATATGTTCTTATTGATGGTGTCCTGTTCAAAAGAGACATCAATAGCATTCTGCTGAGATGCATTGGGACAAATCAGGTGGAGAAAGTGCTACAAGAATTCCATGTTGAAGCAGCTGGAGGCCATTTTCTCTAAGAGTGACAACACTTAAAATCATGAAAGAAATTTATTAGTGGCCCCGTGAGTGTTTAGTGATTTATTACACATGGATCAAAAGGTACAAGAATTGTACATTATTCAAAGAAAAGAGATGCTAGCACACTTCCATTGCATCCAATCCCATTCAACCAACATTTCATACATTGGGACTGGACTTCATTGGAGTCATCAACCCAAATTCAATCCAAGGCCAAAATGGATTCTCGACAGAGACATATTATTTCACCAAGTGGACCGAGGTAGTAGCACTTAAGGAAACCAATGATTCTAGTATCCTAGATTTCTATGAAGGGATAGTGACCAAATTTGTAGTGCTAGCCACCATCATATCAGAAAATGCATTAGCATTTATAGGTTCCAAGATCATAGGATGGGTTGTTAAGAATGGGACTTATTTGAGTACTTCATCAAACTATTACCCTCGGGAAAATGGCTAGGTGAGTCCACAAACAAGAATCTTCTAAAGATTATAGAAGAATTCTTGATGATAATCATAGAACTATAACATAACACCAAAATGGCCTTATGGGCTGATAAAATAACACCAAAGAGATCTACAGGAAGTTCTCCATTCAAGCTTGTCTATGGGAAGGAGGAGGTGTTGCCTATATCACTTGAGTTGCCAGCATTGGAGCTCGTGAAGCAACTAGAGATGTCTAAATTTGAACCAATGGAGGCCAGGTATGCAGAGCTAATAGAATTGGAAGAAGTCAGAGAACAAGCACTCCAAGTAATAGAAAATAATTAGACCTCAATCAAGAAATGCTTTGACAAGAAGGAAAAAGCAAGGACCTTCTAGGAAGGAGACCTGGTTTTGAAATGGGATGCAGATCAAGAAAACCAAGAAGTCATTCCGGAGTTTGACACCATGCCGTATGGAGTGGCCCTTATATGATCATAGGGTGCAAAAGTAGCAATTCTTTCCAATTATCCAAAATGGATGGCGAAGAGTTGTAGATTCCAGTGAACGAGATCTATCCTAAGCACTACTACTAAAGGGGAGTTCTCACCTATACATATTAGTTTATTTTTCTTTTTCCTCTAAGTGCTTGTGCACATTGTCATGTTGTAGTGTAGATTACTTTCTCCTAAGCACTTTGCATGCTCTGCATGTTCCATTTGGAGCATGTATGATTTCAAATTTTTATATAGTTGTGGTCCTATTTTGAGGCTATTATGTAGTCCATTCAGAGAAATAGATGAAGCCCTAGGTTAAACAATTTTCTACTCTCGAAACCTTAATCTCGAGATTTCTTATGAAAATTGAGAGTGCAAGCAAAGGGCTCATGAATCGAGAGGTAGAAATAGTATCAGAATGTCTTTCTTGACTCCATGCCCAATAGATACAACAAGGAAATTGTTCCATTCATCTAGCAGGAAGATACCCTTGTGAGTCACCAAATTTTTATCCATATTTCACCCCTGTGTGAAATATTGGATCAGCCACGACCCCGCATAAGAGGAACTGAGAAAACTCGTCTAGATCTTGTAAATTTGTCACAAAAGGACTCAACCATGGAGTGGCGGAGGCCAAGAGAGACTAAAGGACCTGTGTAAAAGAAATGACTCTGTCAGCCGTTTCCACATCTTAAATCTATTCTCCAAGTTACAAGTAGACTCAACTATGAGATAGTAGGGTCAGACAAGAAGGGGCGATGCCGCAGAGGAACCAGAAACAACGAGGGAAGAAATGGTAATTTTGGAGGTCCTCGGGCTCAAAAGCAGTTTAGAAAAGAGTCCAAAATGACTAAGTATGGAGGAGGCAGCAGAAGGAGCCACGTGTCCTAACGGTGCTTCTCCAAAGGTGAATCCAAGAAGGGGAACCCAAATTTGTGCTAGGATTCCATGTATCCAAAACCTCAACAAATTTTCCCGGGCATTGAAAAGTCTTGGTGAGAGAAAGCATGCCAGTGTCAATTTGGCACAAATTTGGAAAGGAAGCCAAGGAGGAGACTCAAACTTATGCTATCCCTCCATGTAGTGAATGGTAAAACAGAGTCAAAAGATGGGCTTTGAAATTGGCTAAGTATAGATGTATCGGTTGAGAATGCCAAGTGTCTACATGTGGTGCATGTCCAAGAGTTGGTCATAGGGAGGAGACCCAAATAAGCGCGATCTCACCACGTAACCCAAATTCTAAAAGGTAAGAGGTACCATTGAAAATTCCACAAGTCGGTGAAGGCTAAGAAGTGTCAACGCAACGCTCCTCCAAAGGAAAAATTTGGGCCGGGTTTTCAAGCAATGGCGCGTGATACCTCCATGTGTTATTTTGACAGGACGAGTTAGTTGAATAGTTAATGCATGGGCCAGGCTAGTGGAGGCTACCAAGTGTCTTAATGGCACTTGATTCAAGGGTTAAATAGAGAAAAGGTTTCCAAATGAGTGCCAGACCGACGCATGTCCCAGAGGAAAGTGGGCGTTAGGGAAAAGTTGGTCCTTTGCCCCTTGTTATCTCAAAGAGGGTAAAAGTTGCAAAATGACCCGCAACTCCGCCCAAGGGAAAAAGTCAGCATTTGGGCCCGAGTCAAGGCCAAAGCGGGGAATCGGAGGAAGAGGTGAAAATTTTCCTTTTGTCAAAAAGGCACAAGGATAAAGATGGAAGCACATTTCCCAACCAACCAGAAGGAGCCATGTGTCAGGAAGTGGAGCTTGTGGTGCGGGAGTTTTTAAGTTGTGTATTTTTGTACAAAAGGGGCAAAAGATAAATTTTGGAACCGTAAGCCTAATTTTTATTCTAATCCAACTGCCATGTGTCCCATACCAAAAGGGGACCCATTCTTCAAAAATTTTCCCGCCCATTTATACGGACTCGATACAAACTTTGAAGGGTCGTATCTTTCGACTCAGAGCTCAAAATATTACAAATCTGACACCATTGGAAATATCTCACCCACGCCCATGCCATGGAGATCTTAAACTTCAATTTTGAGGAGGTTAGGTGAAGGAAAATAGAAAACGTCTTGGGATTTCAATGCAGGATATTCTTACCTCAACAACTAGATTGGATTCAATTTTGTTTCCACTGTTTCCTCTTCCTTCATGGTCGAACCAAGGATCGATGTAATATAGATGGATTTGGGGAAGATTTCATCAGAAGCATTAATAGCAATGGTTGAGATTTAACCTAGTTTTCCTGCTTCTCTCTCTCTTTCTTCTTGTAGGTTGAATCTATAAATATAGGGGCAAGATTCATTGTAAAGGGTTGGACATTCTTGGTTTTGCAGTCTCCCTTCTCCTTCTAAAGAAAGAAAATTGTGGATTTCAAGCCTTCCATTGAGATTGTAATGCTTTATTGCGTTTTGGCTACTTTTTAATGATCTTTATCAAGCCACGAGCAATAAAACACGTATGTGATCGATCTTAGATCCTTTCCTATCTCTTTTGATTTCATTTGGTCTTTCATTATAGATTTGGCTATCTATGTTTGTTTATTGTATGCATTTATTGGTTTTTGTGTCTATTGGAAAAATAAGCTGTTCATCATTCCTTTAGTACATTGCCTTGTAGTTTATTTATTGTATATTTCTTATACCCCTTTCTTATCTTTGTCTCCTTGGCGAGTTTTTGATTAGGTATAGAAATAGATCCTCTGTAGAACCTCATGTCCACCGAACGGAGGAATAAGGAACCATCCTTTAATTTGGAGATATTTTCTTTTTTTGCAAGGTCCCAAACCTTGGGAAAAGTTCAATGTTATGCAATCACACCAAATGGTTCCACCTTAGAAAAGAAGACCCATAGAACTCATTTGGGGCTGATGTGATTTCGTACTTAATCAGTAACTACTAGAGATTGCTCTTATTTTTATTTATTCTTGGGACATCATGATCCTTCCTTGGTGTAGCACACCATAATGGAGATTTACTATCATTATTTACTTATGTAGCTCTGGTTTCTTTGTTGGAATGACATGATTCAATATTTTGATATCTCTACAATGATTTACTAGTTTTTGGGGCTTATTTTCTTGGATGCATGGAGATACATCTTGTTTGATCACTATTTGTTTATTAAATCTCTTTCTTATTCCAAACTTACCCTTAGTTATTTGATCTCTCCATGTTTTATTTTGGATTTGAGCTCTACATCTACTTATTTTATAAAATCTTGTTGTTTTTATCCAATTTTTCCCCTCGAGCCAAAGTTTGGACAACATGGTCCTAATGGGACCTAGACACCTAAATGGTCCCTACATGTGAGACAGGATACATGTGGTTTTATGGCTCTCAAGGGGCATCAAATAAAATTTGGAGTGAAAATGATATCGAGGAATTTTTCCCTCTTTTGGGTTTTGAACCTTAAGATCATCTTAAAAATTAATGTGGTGTGGGCCCAGGCACACATCTAGCCTAAATGAGAAAAAGTGATAAAAATCATGTCAGGCCTAAAAACCCTTATATGTAGTCTTCATCTAGACTCCAACATGATAAAATTTTAAAAAAATCTAAAGGTTAAGGTTTGGGTTGAAATTTACATAATTGGGCTATTGAGCCCAGAGCTAAAAACTAGCTCACCAAGAAACTCGAGTTGTGATCTTGATTTGTTGGAGTGAGTCGAAGGATTCATCAGATTGCATTGGCCTCGGTGAAGATTATTTAAACCTAAAGAAAATCACAGGAGTCCAAGAATGACATTTAGGGCATGGGTAATTTGAACATAGCAACTTTGTTCGTAAAGGCACACAACAAGAGGAGTAGAGGATAGCTCGCGTGAGGAAGAATTAGGAAATGAACTCATGGAAGAGAATCAGTAATGGAGGCATGAAATTTTTTAGAAGGAAATATGAGTGAGCTTGACATAATATTTTAGGACAAGCTGAGATGAGTTGACTCACACATAAGTGCAAGGGTTAAAATGAGGGAAAATAATCGACCCATGTGGAGATAGTTGTTATGGGGCCTAAGGTTTTGAGCTCAAAAATCATTTCGGTGGTATAAAGCTCACGGGGAAATTGATGAGGGGTTCGGCTCCCCCGATCTTGTCAGTGAATGCTTCGTGAGGGCGATCTTTGGGACACCGAGCTCTCAAGAAACAAGGAAGCGATGACTTTGGTTGGCATGGAAGCGATGAAGGAGGCTCTCTTTGGCAAGTTATAGAACTCAAATTTTCATGGGACATAACATAATAAATCGGTGGGAAGATCTATGAATAGAAATGGAGATGGCTCATACAAGTTGGGAGTAATCTCGGGGGTTGAGCTAAGAGAGAATTTAGAGACCTCGAAGTCGAAAATTTGGACTTTGGGGGTATAGTGATTTGAGGGTTTGGTAACTCAAGGTCCAAAGAGAGGAGTGAAAATACCTAATAACATAGAACAATGAAATCTGAAATGGGCTTAGTCATTGCAGATGTCAAACCTGTTTTGGGGACAATGGGGAAAATATTCATAGTTTTTGGCCCAAATCGCTTAACTCACCAAGTCGAGACATCGAAGGGTTGAGGCCAGAAAGCCCAAAGTAATTCAAGCTCTCACCCAAATGTTTTGAAATTCGTTTTGAGACACATTGTAGACCGAGCTAGTTTGGTTGACCCAACATGTTGATTCAAATGGAGATGGTGTGCAAGAAAAGGCCGAGATACATTGAATGAATGAGCTCGATGGTTGAGTAACAAAGCTTAATGGTGGATAAATAACATAAAACATAGCCAGATTTTGAATCTTCATATCTTGAGCAATTTTTAGCAAAATTTGATGAAATTGTAATCAATGGAAGGGATTTTTGAGGAGAACCTAATAGTTATGGCCAAATCAATTTTTAGAGGGTTTAGTGAAGGTGAAACCTAGTCAATAAAATTGGGGAAAATGATGATATCTTCCTTTATACTCCACCATTTTAACAAATTGAGTCATTAGAAAACTTATACTATTAAATTTCAGATTTTGGGGTTCTAGACCTCTAAAAATGGCGAAAAAGTGAACATTAGATTAAAAAAGTTAGTGGGGTTGGTGGGAGAAGAGGTCATGATGAAGCTACAAGAGCTAGAGACTAGACCTAGGTGCAATATGAAAAATTCCTTCATGCACAAGGTAGTACCACTAACGGGAAAAAGAATTTTTAGGATATTCAAGAAGGCGATTGCAGATTAAAAAATGAATTTTTATGGGTTTTGGAGTAATTTTGTGATTTATTTTCTCTCTATTCTCTCAAAAATTCTTCGATAAATTGTAAGGAGGGGACCATTTTAAAATATTGGTTTTTTCACATTTCCCCTCCCTTCTTTCTTGTCTAGGAGAACTTTGTGGAGCTCAAGCCTTCCATTGGAATTGTAATGCAAATTTGGGCCTTTGACCCCTGGTAATACTTGTATCAACTTTTGGAGCAATAATAAAGTTATGTGGATGATTATCAACACTTTTTGTGTTTATTATGTCTCTTTTTATCTCTTATTCCAATTGATTATCATGTATTTTTGAAATTTTTGTTACAAGCTTTAATTCTTGTGTTTATTTGGTGAATGGATTTGTAACATTGTTTTGATCTGTGGTGTTCAATCATCCTCTTAAACCTTGTTATTTTCATTTCCATGAAAATGCAGATATCCAACATTCCTTATTGGTGCATCACCTCTAGTTAGAATAGGTTTACTTTCTTACAATCCTTCTATCCCTATCTCCTTGGGAAACAATTAGGGTAGGATTAGATTAGTTTCTCTAAAAATTGGGATACTTTTTCCTATATTTAGGAATAGGAACTAACCGTTCTCCGCAGAGCTATCTCGATTGCAAAGTCCCACACTTTGTGAAAAATTCCATGTTATTCAATCACACAAAATATCCCACTTCAACCGAGTGCATTTTGGGGTGATGTGATTTTGCATTAAAAAATTTTGCACGCCTAGTGGGAAAAAGAAGTCATTACCAAATTATTTGAAGGAAAATTCAAGAAATTTAGACTTTTCACCGAGATCCAGAGATATGAAATCAATTTTTATAGGTTTTCCATGGTAGAAACAAGCCAAAAAAATTTTCATTATATAGATTAGAAGCTAAACTTAAAAGTGTATTCTAATATTTTAAAACTTGTGATTTTTAAAATTTTGAGTTTTTGTATTTCTAGTTTTTGGATTTTGTGATTTTGTGTTTCGGGATTTCAGGTTTCTACAAATTTCATGTTTTAGGATATTGAAATTTCAAAAGTATTAAATTTTCTGAATTTCATGTTTTCGAGTTTCGAGAGATTCCTAATTTCGGGATTCTCTACTTTTTCATAATTCGAGAACCACTAGTTCGAGACTAGTTTTAACCTCCAAAAGGTCAACACATATTTCGTTTAAATTTTTCATTTTCATTATGTCCAGTTTGGTGTGTGACTTGGAAAAATATAGCCTTTAGAGGCACATTTTCCAACACATATTACAACTCTAAGGGTTTAAATCCAATGGTGTATCGACACAAGTGCATGGGTATATGAGAAGAATTCAAATCGGGTCCGAGATGAGGGAAGAAGGAATAGATGTGTACCTACAATTATCTCTAGGAAGATGAAGGAGAGGAAGAAGACCACAAATATCACCATCTCCACTTAACGAGAATTTGTCTACACCTTCACTAGGTAGACCCTTCATTCTTTCAACTAGAGTCCTCGAAGAAAAATCATAATGGTTCACCAAGTGCCACAAAATCCCTTTGTCAACATCACGGGTAGTAGTACACTTTCTCTAAATTCTCAAAATACAATTGCAGTAACAACGTTAAAAACATTCACTACTTGTGAAGAAAATCTTTACAACCCCTATTGATCACATATAATACATTGCGAATGTCTCTGTAATTCACGAAATCAATGATATGGATGTTGAATTCAAGTTATTGGCATCCTATTTCAAGGGTGAGGCTTTGCAATGGTTTAGGAGCCTAATAATAGGGTCTATTACAAATTAGGATCAACTATGCCTATGTCCACCAAGAATCACTTGGTCAAATTTTATTTCAAGCCACCACTCTCTCAATACAATACCTACATCTATTTGGATCTATGCTCAACAAACTCTATAGAATTCACACCCAAATTCATACAAATCTATAATGTTACATCATAATCCTAGCTTATGCAAAAACCACATATGTAGACAAGTGCTTAAGAAGTTTTACAAAACCGTGGGTATTAAAAAAACCATGGGCTAAAACCATCCCATAAACCTATGGGTCAAAAAATCCCTCCCATATGAGAAAAGCACGTTTCCCAGTATATCGGGCACATTTTAAGGCAAAAAACATTTACCTCCTTGTTTTCTTCCTGCTCGTTTCTTCTGTCCCAAAGATCCTAACATTCCTTCTTTGTATGCCCCGAACCCCTGTGAGACAACTATGGAAATCATACATTACTCTTAGTGTACAATATTCAACACTTTCACACATGAAAATAGGCTCCACAACCTAACAATATCCCACTTGGAGACTAGTTTTCCTCTGAGCAAGCTTCTCAACCCTTCACTAGTTTCCATGAAGACCAACCAAAGTTGAACACAACTTCAGTTTTTCCCTTGTGACCACCTTGGTCATCATGTCTATAGGATTCTGATTGGTATGAATCTTCTCTATCTTTAACTTCTCTTCCTCCAAATTTTTCCTAATGAAATGGTACCTTAACTGTATATGCTTTATCCTAGAGTGGAAAGAAGAGTTCTTAGCTAGGTGTATAGCACTTTGACTATCACTATGAATATTTTCTTCCACCTTTTTATACCCCAACTCCTTAAGAAATTGTTGTAACCAAATCATTTCTTTTCTCTCCTCTCGTGGCAGCAACATACTCAGCCTCGTGGTTGACAAAGCCACCATCTTTTGTAGTCGTGAAACACAACTTACTGTTTTCCTACCTATAGTGTAAACATAACCTATCTTGCTCCTCCTTCTTTATACATCTCCATCCATATCTGAATCTATATAACCACACAAAGTGGTGTCTCGATCCACTATAGCACAAAATTGTCCCCATGGTCCTCTCAAAATTGAAGGATTCACTTTATTTCCTGCCCAGTGATCTCTACCTGTATCACTCATAAATCTACTCACCGCTTTGACGCATGTGAAATATCAAGCTTGGTGCACACCATGGCATACATCAAACTACCAACCACCGATGAGTAAGGTACCTTGGACATCTAGTTTCCCTCCGCTCTGTCTTGGGACACTTTGCTCCTTTGATAACTTGAAATGGCCTATCAAAGGAGTCCCCAGTCAGTTTATCATCTTGCATAATTAACCTCTCCAAGACCTTCTTAATTTATTCTTCCGAGATAAATTCAGCTTCCATTCCTTCCTATCATGATATATCCTCATACCAAGGATTTTTTGGCTTCCCCCAAATCCTTCATAGAAAAGGATTCACTTAGCTCCTTCTTGAGTACTTTTATTTCCTGCATGTTTTTACGCAACCAACATGTCATCTACATACGACACAAGATAATATAACTAATATCCTAAAATTTATTTTTGTACATACAATGGTCGAATGACATCTAA
This sequence comes from Taxus wallichiana var. yunnanensis, assembly GCA_018340775.1. Classification (NCBI taxonomy): domain Eukaryota; kingdom Viridiplantae; phylum Streptophyta; class Pinopsida; order Cupressales; family Taxaceae; genus Taxus; species Taxus wallichiana. The sequence goes on from CM031241.1 coordinate 362,663,877, forward strand.
CATAACCTTGCTCCATCATAAAGCTATCAAATTTCTTATACCATTGACGTTGAGTTTCTTTCAAGCCATATAAGCTCTTCTTCGCTTTACACCACTCCTCTTTACCTTTGATTTCATATCCCTCTCGGTTACTTGTATATATAGTTCCTCCTCTAAATCAACATGGAGAAATGCAGTCTTTATATCAATCTTTTCTAAGTGCAAGTCTTCCTGCAACTATTCCTAGAACAATTCTTATAGAGTTCATTTTTACTACATGAGAAAAAATCGCATCAAAATATATACATTTTTTCGTGCAAACCCTTAACCACCAACCGAGCCTTGTATTTTTTTCCTCCTTCTTCTTCTTTTACTCGAACACCCTCTTTTCTGTAATTCTCTTTTCCTTGAGGTAGTTTCACCAAATCCCGTGTCCGGTTCTCCATAAGATCCCGATTCTCCTCATCCATGGCTTGCTCCCACTTCTTCCCGGCATCTACCGCATTGCTTCATCAAATATCTCGGATCTCAACTAAGCGTGAGTAATAAATAATAACAGAAGGAGAAAAACATTTAGGTTCTCTATTTACCTAGAAGGCCTCCTCAATATAGGATTTTGGGATTCCTATTGAGGAGGTCCCGAATTGATTCATGTGTCACTTTTCCATCCGAAAGATCCTCTCCCGCTTTACATATTCTTTCTTGGATTCTTCACCATTTTCCTATAACTACTGCTTATACATGATTTTATCATTAAAGACCACATCCCTAGATCAAATTATTTTCTTTTCCTTAAGGAAAACAATTATATCCAAAGTCATCACCACCATAACCAATGAAAGAACATTTTTCTAATTTAGCAGCTGCTAGCTTGGTCCTATCATCCTTGTCTATATGGACAAACAAGTCACATTCAAAGACTCTAAGAAATGAATAATCAACTTTCTTACCATACCAAGCCTCCTCAATTATGCCTCCATCCAACGCACCTAACGGTCCTCTATTTATCAAGTACATAGTTGTGCTCACCGCTTCTTCCCAAAAAGAAAGAGGCATTCCTAGATGTAACCTCATGCTCCTAGCACTTTCCATTCTTGTTCTATTCATCCTTTTTGGCACCCCATTCTATTGCGAGTTCCTAGAACTCGGATTTTACCTCACGGATTGCATTCTTAGAATAGTAATCATCAAATTCATTGCTGTAATACTCCCTTCCATTATCTAACCCGAGACATTTTATCTTAAGACTGTTTCATTCTCTACCAAGGCTTTCAATTTAACAAAAGTGTCAAATACATCATTTTTTTCTAATACAATAAACCCAAACTTTCCTTGTTGCATCATCAATAAAAGTAACATATTAACTTGAACCCCAAAGAGATGATACCTTATCCGTCCCCACACATTAGAATGCACCAGCTCTAACTTACTCTCTTTCTTTGTAGGTCCAACCTATATAAACCTTACTCAATTTTGTTTCCCATGTATGCAAAGCACTCACAAAACTCCAAACATGTTTCTATATATCCGAGAAAACACTTCTCTATGATCTCCATGCCCTTATGGCTCATATGACTGAACCTATAGTGCCACAATGTCATATCTACTTATAAAGCCACAAGATTACAAACATTAGTGTTATAAGTGGTTAAATACAAGGTTCCAACCTTCTTACCTCTTTCCACCATAGGATTATCCTTAGTAACCTTCAAAGACTCCATTATAAATATCATAATACAATCATCACTTCCTAACTAGCCTATCGATAACGGATTTCATTTTAAAGTAGGCACATGTCTAACATCCTTCAATAGCCATGTATTCCCATTATTCATATTAACCCGACAGATCTTTTTTCCAACTATACTTGAAAGGCTCATCATCACCAAGAAAAACATTCCCAAAATCCTTGAACATAATCAACAAAATAATGCCTATGTGGAGTAGCATGGAAAGAAGCCCCGAATCTAAAACCCAAGATTCAACAATATTGTGTAAAGAAAGAATCAAAGCATCCTGACATATATTACATGTTGCCATATTTTCCTCATTGTTTCCTTCATGTTGTTTCTTCTTTTCCTGAATCTCCCAAAGTCCTTCTTTCCATTCCCAAACCCTGCAAGATAATTGTGGAAAGTGCACGATTTTCAACAATTTCACACATGAAAATAAGCTCTACAACCTAATAGAAGCTTAAATTTCTAGGCCTTATCATATTCAAGCTCAAGAAGATAGACCTCATTTTTAGTCAAGCAACCACTTTCTCGGTGGTTCAAATCACAAGGTGAACCAAATACACTGACCTCAAGCTGCCAAGCCATCTTGACCATAGGATCAAAATGTAGTTTCAACATCAATATCCTTGGTTTCAACTCAAAAAAACATTACAAAAAGTATGAGTGGTGTTTTCCATGAAATCTACCTCATAATCAATAAATGTGCTTGAATGGTACACTAAATAAGGATTTGATGGTGTAGACAATCATTGTATCCCCAGAGGAAAGCAAGAAGAAAATAAGTAGCAAGAAACTTAGCAAGAGGCACCTCCATAGAAACCACATTGGTCAATTAGTAGGAAAAAAAAGTTTGTAGAGAGTCACCAACCTCATTTCCAAGGTATGGCTGATAAAACTCAATCAAATAAAAGGAAAATTGAAGAATGGAATCCATCTAGTGCGATTGTTTCTCAACCTACTCTCACCCTCAATGAGTTATCAATATAATAACAGCCACGAAACACATAAAATCAGCCTATAACACCTATTACGAAACACAATTGCTCATTCGTGTACCGCAGAGAAGATTGTGCCAAGTAAGGGGTAGGGAAAGGATTATCTATCTCCTTTCAACAACATAGATCGGATGAAGAAAACACATGTCAGCAATTCCATGTAGGATTCATTGGTGACTCTAGTAAAATGAGATTTGTTGCAAGAAACAATGGACAATTGGTCTTCCTTGAATGGATCCAACTAAATACATGAGAAATTTCTCACTAATTCATTACCGTAAGAAGGGGGTCAACCAAGAAAAAATTGAATCTTCCACCGCTCTACGTGTCACCTGATAACTAGGAACAACTTGGTACACAATTGTATGATTAATTAAGGGGAGAGAAACTTAGTAATACCAAAGCAAACAACTGATCAATTGGGTCTAAAGTATGACCTAGTCTCTAAAGGGATAGAGTAATTAAATAGGACAACAATAGGAATGGATGGAGTCATCAAAGGTTTAAACCTACCGCTTTGCATGTATGTCCCAATGTCATAGTTTACAGGATATTTCTATAATCGATTTTACTCCATTCTTTGCATTATGCTTGTCAAGAGGATTTCATGGAAAAATTGGTGGATATATATTTGCAAAATGGTCACATATTCTCTTGAGAATGCGACATGGAACAAAAGCAACAATCGAGATAGGAACCAATTGCTAATTTCCAGATTGAGCTCCATCTTCTAAGTCCAATTAATGCAAATTACTCAACCTTTGATCAAGAACAATGTTCAAATGTTCCTAAACTATGTAGTAAGGTGGAGGGCATTCGCATTTGACATTGGATGAATGGGCTAACACAAAACATGTGTTTGATCCATATAAGGAAATGGAAGAATCTGAATTGGGAATTTATTGCTTGCATGAATAGAATATGCTTGTCAAGGGATTTCATGGAAAAAATTGGTGGATATATATTTGCAAAATGGTCACATATTCTCTTGAGAATGCGACATGGAACAAAAGCAACAATCGGATAGGAACCAATTGCTAATTTCCAGATTGAGCTCCATCTTCTAAGTCCAATTAATGCAAATTACTCAACCTTTGATCAAGAACAATGTTCAAATGTTCCTAAACTATGTAGTAAGGTGGAGGGCATTCGATTTGACATTGGATGAATGGGCTAACACAAAACATGTGTTTGATCCATATAAGGAAATGGAAGAATCTGAATTGGGAATTTATTGCTTGCATGAATAGAATATAATTCTCCTATGATTACCAAGCCGAGAAGATAAGGATGACAATGAATTATGACAACTATTTTTGATGGTTCAAGAAATAGACAAGGTGTTGGAGAGGGTAAAATGTTGGTGTCACCGCAAAACATAAAGTACTATTCATCTTTCTATTTCTAATTCACCTTATCAAACAACACATTTGAATATGAAGCCTTGATCCATGAACTTAATTGGGCGAGGAAAAGAGGTATAAATAATTTGCAAGTGTTCGAAATAGTGAATTAATTGTAGAACTGAGTTTAAGTACAACTTGCCACAAATAATTATCTCTTGAAGAGATACAAAAGTAGGGTATGGGACGTCATGAATGACTTTGAAGGATTGTTTAGTCGATACCTAGGAAAAAGAATGAAGATGTATACAAAATTATAACAATTGGAGCAACAATTGATGTGGTGGGCAATGTCAAGAGAGATATAACACAACCTCATATCAAGGCGATTGTGAGGCCGACATTTCTAAATAAAAATACAAGATGGAAAGTATTCGAGAGTGATCAACAGTGTCGTCAATTTCATAAAATAAGAGGATTAGTTCTCGAGATAATAATCAATATAATTAGAGAATTATTATGGGGATCGGAGTAGTTGATTGTGGACAAACATGCTAATTTGGGAAAGACAAATCTAACATATAGGTTAAATGGGAAGATTCATAACCAATTTATGTTGAGGAAGGTAAAACTCTCGAATTGGCAAAGTAAAAACCGAACAGGAAAGAACTGATTTCATAAAACTTTTCCAAGATTTCCTAGATGTCCTTTCTTGGAGCTATGAAGATCTAAGAGGGTTTAATCCAAATTTGGCACAACATACAATTGAACTGGATCGAAAGATAAGCCTATAAAGTAGAAACAAATACCATTCAACCTCACATTGAGCCTCTCATGAAGAAAGAATTGAATAAGTTGATAGAGGAAAGCATCATATTTCCAATCATGTACTCAAACTAGGTTGTGAATTTTGTTCCGGTCATGAAAAGGAATTGAGAAATCAGATTATGAGGGGAATTTTAGGAGTTGAACATGGCATCTATAAAAGACCATTATCCGCTCCCTTTAATGGATTAAATCTTATATATAGTATCGACTTAGAAATATTCTCTCTGGATGGATAGTTGTGATATAATCAGATAATGGTGAAAGGAGAAGATCAATTCAAAATAACTTTCACTACCAAATGGGGGAAATATGCTTACAAGAAAATTCCATTCAGATTTTCAAATGTTAGAGCTAAATTTCATAGAGCTATGGACATGGTATTAAAAGATTTGATAAACACAATAGTTCTTGTGTACACTAGATGACATCACTATGTTTTCTAAGGATGTAGAAAGACACCTCTTTCATCTTAGACATGTCTTCCAAAGGTGTAGAAGATTTAGAGTGTCCCGAACCCGAAAAATTCAATATTCCTTGCTCACAAAGGCAAGCTTCTAGGCCACATGTTGTTGAAGGAAGGATTGAATATTAACCCATAAATATTTGAAGAAATTTGAGAATTTCCTTGCAAGTCATAAGAAGGCTCTCTGCAGCTTTTTTAGGAAGGATCGACTTTATTCACACGGGTTTGTTCAATTTTTTTTTCTTCTATTGTAAAGCTAACAATGCTATTGTTGAAGAACAACATGGAATTTAAGTGGGAAACTTAGGGAAATTAATGTTTCAATGATATTAAATATGTTATATCTCAAGCGCCAATAAATCATAAACCCAGACATTTCCAAATATTTCAAGCTTTATACCTTCTGGACATTCAAACATAATTTCCACAATACTAGTGCGAGAAAAACAAATAGGTTTCCAAAAAACCAATTGCCTTCTTCATTCAAGGTTTGAAAGACTATGAAGTGAGGTGCTACTTCATTGAGAAACATATTCTCTCTATAATCAAGATTTTGAAAAATTCAAGCACATTGTTTCAAACAATTGGATTCAAGTGCTAGTGGCCCATGCGAGAGTCAAGGAATTATGATTGAACAAGGATTTAAATGAGAAATGTCAAGGATGGATCACCCATGTCATGGAATATGACATTGATATCAAGGTGACTAAACTAGTCCATGGAAAGGGATTGTGTGAGCAACTACCCTCAAGTTAAAATGCTGAGAAAAATGAAGAAAAGGAAGTTTTTAGTGCTACGGGATAATTGGGAAGAAGCAAACGATAATTTTCCTACTCCTTTTTGATTCATAACATGATTCATTTACTAGAAACATGTCTATGTCCTCAATAAATGAGAAAATAAAAGAGGATATAATTCAAGATACAAACCAATCCATGTGTTCTTATTGATGGTGTTTTGTTCAAGAAATACATAAACAGTATTATTGAGGTGCATTGGAACTAATAAAATTAAAATGGTGCTACATGATTTTCATGATAGAGGCGAGAGGTCATTTCACTTCACGGGTAATGGATATTAAAATAATAAATTCATGTTATTATTTTCCCACGGTGTTAGTGAAGCTACACATGGATAAAAGCTGTAAAAGTGTCCATTCTTCACGGGGAAAGAGAGAGGTTATGAGTACTTCCATTACATCCACTTTCAATAAATCAGCCACTCATGCAATGGGTATTGGACTTAATCGAGTAATTAATCCCAATTAAATCCAAGGTCACGAGTGGATCCTAATAAGTAACGAAACTATTTCACAAAGTGGGCCGAGGTGGTGGAACTCAAGGACGAAAATGATTCTACCATACAAAACATCGTGAGGAATAGTGACAAGGTTTTGATTGTTGTCCACTATCTTATCAAACAATGCTCTATCATTCCTCACCACGAAGATCAAAGAATGGAGTACATTACGAATGGAATTTATTTGAGCTCCTCTTTTAACTATTACCCCCATGGTAACGGACAAGAAGATTCCACGAACAATAACTTTTTAAAGATCATGATGAGGACTCTTGATGAAAACCGAGAGGACATGGTATACCAAGCTAAAATCAACCTTATGGGCTAATACAATAACACCTAAGAGGTCAATGGAAACTTTCCATACAAGCTAGGAAAGAAGAAATTTTTCATATATCACCTCAGAACCAATATTGGAGCTCATGAAGTTGGGCTGTCTAAATTTGATCCTATGGAAGCTAGGTTTGCAGAGATGATGGAATTGGAAGAAATTATAGAGAATGTAATGTAAACCATTGAAAAGGATTGGGAATTAGTCAAGAGGTTATTTCACAGAGAGAGATAAATCTAGGACATATCAGAAATGAGACGTAGTTACGAAGTGGGATGAAAATTAGGCCAAACCGTGCGGGCATTCCAAGTTCTATGCCATTTGGAGTGGACCTTTCATAGTGACGAGGATGTAAGAGTAGAAATTTCTTTCAGCTGTCTACTCTAGATGGAGAGGAAATTTCGATTAAAGTTAACGGGATCTATATCAAACATTTCTATTGAAAAATAAATCCTCACCCATATACTTATTAGTTTCGACTTTAAATTCCTATTCTTGCATATGCATTGTCTTGTTTTAGATTATATTTTAATTTCCCTAAATTCCTTCAAACACATGTTTTACTTCTCATAATTTGTGTCATTGTGCAATTCAGTGTGCCTTGCAAAACTAGAAATGTTGTAACGGGAAATAAGTTCATACTTATAAGAAACAGTTGCAGATTTCAAGAGAAAACAAATGCAAAGCAACTAAAATCAAGATTAAGGACAAATTTTACTAAGTTTTCATTCCTCAAGACCTTCGAAATAAATCACACATTTTATATTATAGCATCTCCACTGAATCAAAAAGTAGCCTTCAACATTATTTCATAACTGGAACTTTCAGAAGAAAGAGAAAGATCAAAATTTAATAGAGTTCCATGATGTAAAAAATCTGATAATGTCTTATTTAAAATTTTGCAACGTCTGATACAAAGCCAAACATCATCGGATTTTTGTGTGCTTCATACTTGGTAGAATTAGGTTCAAGACAGGTTTGAAAGTTGATTTTTATCTCATAGATCAAGGTTGAAAAGAGGAAAAGGTGACGATCCCAGACATTAAACAATATTACACTCTCACAAATATTTAACTTCAATATTTTCTTCTAAAAATTGAGAGTGCAAGTAGTGGGACAGGTTGAGGTCATAAATTTCAAGCAACTTCTAGGTGTGAATTCAACAGGTCCATACCGATTGTAGGGAAATCACTTTGTTGCATGCCTAATAGATATATCAAGGCTACTAGTATAGAATATCTAGCAGGAAGATGTTCCCATGAGTTGCCAAATTGTTATCAAAATTTTCCATTCAGGCCAAATTTGACCTAATGGGACCTAGACACCTATACACACCCTACATGTGAGACATGGCTACGGGAAGTTTTAGGGGTCTTAGGAGGACATTTAGGGAAGTTTGAAGTGAAAATTTATATCGAGTAATATTTTCCTATTGCAGGTTTTGAACCTTAAGATCATCTAAAATTGATGAGGTGTCATCCACCTGTGGGCCCATGTCTATCTTAAACAAGAAAAAGTTGAAATCATCATGTCAAACCTTAAAATACCTTACATGCAATCTTCATTAGGCCTCCCCACATAATAAAATTTTAAAAAAATAATAAGGTTAAGCTCTAGGTTAAAAATTTGCATAATTGGAGCTCTACTTCCAGGCCCATCGAGCTAAAATCTATCTCACCGAGTTGCTCATTGAAAAACATGGTAAGTTGTGATCTTGCATTGTTAGAGTAAGTCAAAGGGGGCTCACGGAGTAGCTCGGTGAGCTACTCAATGAGACAAGTTAAACCTAAAGGAACTTAAAAGATCCCACGAATGACATTCGGGGCATGGTTAATTCAAGAAAATCAAATTTATGCCTAAAGGCACCCAATATGAGGAGTAGGAGGCTAGCTCACATGGCGAGAGACTCCATAAATTATCTCATGGAGGAGACTTAGCCATGGAGGCACAACATTATAATAGGAAATACAAGTGAGCTCAAAGATAATAGTGTAGGATGGTGGAAATGAGTTGAATCACGTAGAAGCGCTTAAGGTTTGCCAATGAGGACGAGTGACTCGGCCCATACAAAGATAATTGTTGCTGCAATGGGCTCAAGGTTTTAAGCTCAAAAATAAGTTTTGTGGTACTAAGCCCACAAGAAAATTTTAAAGGGGCTGCTATGTGAGGTTTTCCATATGAATGCATCGATATGTTGATATTAGATCACTTTGAGCTCCTCAAGAAATGAGGAAGGAACAACTCGGTCGGTGTGGCATGATAAAGGAGGCTCAATTCAACAAGCTATATAACTCAAATTTACGTGGGATAGAACATATTAATTCCGTGGGGATCTCTATTTTGTAGAAAGGTAGATGACTTGATCATGTCAAGAGTAAGCTTGGGAGTCTAGTTAAGTGAGGATGTGGAGACCCCGAAGTTCAAAAATTTTAGACTTTGGGGATATGGTGTTTCGTGGTTTCGGTGAGTCAAGGTCCAAAGTGAAGAGTGAAAAATATCAAAAAAAAATAGAAGCACGAAATCCAAAATGGGCTCGAGTCACTGTAGGGCCAAACCCCTTTGGGGTCAATGGAGGAAACTCTTTTGAGTTTAAAGGCATAAATATCTCGAACTCACCAAGTCGAGGCGTCTACAAGCGTTGAGGCCCAAAATCCGAAGTAATTCAAACTCCCACCAAAATGTTTTGAAAAGCACATTGAGCCACATCGCACGCCGAGCTTGTTTTGGTGATTTAACATGCTAAATCAAATGGAGGTGGCATGCAAGTAAAGTCCGATCTTCTTTTAATGATGGAGCTCGATGGTTGAGTAACTGACTCGATGGTGGATGCAGACCCTAAACCATAAGCAGAGATATTAAAATTTTCATATCTTGAGCAATATTTAGCCAAATTTGATGAAATTTTAGTCATTGGAAAGTATTTTTGGAGACGAAACCAATGGTGATGGAAAAATAAATTTCAAAGTGGTGTGTGAAGGTGAAATCTAATTAAGAAACACTGAGGGAAAAATCATGATATATACCTTGAAACTCCATCAATTTTAGCAAATACATAGTCATTGGAAAACTTATTTTGGTATCCATAACAAGGCACAATTAAATTTGAGATTTCAGAAGTTTTGGACCTATGAAAAATGGAAAATAGTGAGCATTAGGTGAAATTAATTAATGAAGTTGGTAGGAGAAGAGGTCATGATGAAGCTACATGAGCTAGATACTAGACCCAAGTGCAATCAGAGCTAGTTCCTTCATATACAAGGTAATATCATTAATGAAGAAAAGTATTTTGAGGATCTTAAAGAACCCATTGTAGATTAAACAATGAATTTTTATGGGTTTTGTAGCACTTTGAAATTTTGTTTCTCTCTCCTTTATTTACAAAACCTTCTATAAATTGTAAGGAATGACACATTTCAAAAGGTTAGATTTTTGTGTTTCCTTCCTTTCTTTCTTGTATAGGATAAATTTGTGGAGCTGAAGACTAATTAGAAATTGTAATGAAATTTTGTGCCTTTGGCTGCCTTGTAATATCTTGTATCAAATTTTGGAGCAATGATACAGTCTCTGGATTATTATGACCCTCTTTTGTGTTCTTATTGTGTCTATTTTGATCTCTTATAGCAATTGGTTATTTTACATTGTTAAAATTTTTGTTGCATGATTCAACAGTTATGTTTATTTGGTGAATGGATTTGTAATAGTTTTTTATATGTGGTGTTCAATAATCCTCTGAGCTTTTCGTGTTTTCGTTAGATGTTTCATATGGTGTTTAGAGAGATATTTGTTTCATTTTTTTGTTTTGAAGAAGCCATTTAATCTATGTTCGAGCTAGTTGACAATCATCTTGGCCATGTATTTTGTGATTTTTAAACTACGTAATCTAATTGGAGTTATCATTCTTTCAAGATCAATATTGATATGGATAAATTGTAAGTATTTTTAGTATTTCCATTTGATACTGATACCTAAAAACTGGCATATATGAAAACACACAACCCAAAATTTTAATTAATAATTGCAAGTTTATCATTAATTTACACACACTAAAATGCATCTAAGAAATCCATTTTTAGATCTTAATTTTTGCATTTCTTGAAAGGCGATACTCTGAAAATTTGTATTCATTACAAATGTATGGCTATGAGGAAGGTTTGGGCTCGATGTATCATCATATAAACTTGTAATTTTTATATCTTTCACAAATTTAGTTAAATACCATTGAAAATACTTCATAATATGTATTATTCACATTTGGATATTAATCATGGTTAATTTTAAAATTTAAAATTTCATCACTTTCTACTCCTTTTTTAGAAGAAAAATATGTACTTTAACACTTCCTTTTCATGGAGAAAGGAAGAAAATTATGCTATTTATTTTCTTATAGCTATGTACTCTTTTTCTTGTTGCTAAATATGAATGAAAACTAGAAACTCTTGTTGTTCATCTTGATTTTAAATCTACTTATTTTCATAATACATTCTTTGTAATGTGATGTTAAATAATTACTTGAGATACCTTGTTCATAATTCTAGATAAATCTTGAAAAAATACTCTTACATGATGGATACTCGTGAAAATGAATGAAATTTGAACTTATGTCTAACTTGTTTGTTCACATCTTTATATAGTACTTTACATGCAAAAACATGTTGAAGGCAAATTGTAATCTTTTTCTCACAATTCCTTTTGTAGACGTATTATTTAAGATTATTGAAAAACATTGATTAATTCTTCCAGTAATTTCTCTTTTGAAAAAGAAAGATAAATTTGAAGTTGAAAACTTAATTCATCTTAAGAAAAATCCTAATCACTAACACAAATCTAGTTTCATCCATTTCAGATGCACTAGAGCAAGTAGATGAAGCAACTTGGAGTAAACGTTGACATTGAGTAACAAGATTCATATTTCAAGTGATGATAAGTCCCCTTCTCTTCCTTATGTTTTTTATTTTTAGATATAATTGTATTCTTTACTTCCATAGTTATATCCCATGGCTTGTTTGGGAACTTATACAAATTTCCTTATGAATATAAGAATTTTTAATGAAATGAATGGTTTGTTTTTTCATTCTTTATAATTATCTTAATTTTCATAACTGGATGAACATTTTAAAATAAATTAATCTTAACACACTTGCATATAAATATATGGAACTTAATACATTTGTTTTCTTTACCTTTTTGGATCATCTGCAAATAAAATAAATGAAATAATGAATGAAACATCATCTTGAAGCTCAACCTACTTCCACACTTAAAAATTTTGAAATCTAAAACTTGATTCTTTTTTCTCTCGTGTTTGTTTGTAATGTATGATATCATTCTTGTCTCCATCGAGACCCTACAATAGTTCATAATGGTTGATGCATGATTCTAGTGAATATGATAAATATTTAATGAGATAATATATGGGAATTCACATTCTAAAACATGATCCCCAACTTGTTCCACGAATGCTCATTTTCTCGTTCACTAAAAATAATGAACCTCGAAATAATTTGTAGGCCCCTCAATATGTTGACCAAGAATGGTCTACACTTTGTTACAACAAGACCATAATTAGATTGTTTACCATTGGAATGATTATTAATTGGATCATCATGTTTAATAAATTCAATTTTTTTCTAACTATCATATAATGACAATTAGGTATAATCGATATATAACGTTTCTCTAATGATGACATCATTGTGAAATTTTCTACTAGGGAGGAATGTGTATGAAAAAAATAAAGGAAAGTATTAACTATCAAAGGAATGGAATTACTCATCATGTAAATAGTAAGCTTTACTATCATAATTATATTAAGGAATAGGTCAAGAAGAGTGTACATCCACGGTGATAGGTTTGGGTAAGCATTATTTGGTCACATCCTTAAACCTTTTTTTGTTAAAGTTGTATTAGAATAAGTAACTTGAGGAAGATTATTTTTTACTACACCATCAATGTAATTTATTTATATTGGAAGCAAAAATACATGAAATTTATTAGATGGTTGCATCTTTGGAGAAGAAAATTTAAATTGCTTATAAGGAAATATTGATTGTAGGCTCTTTTAAATTTTTATTCTAAAGAGGTAGAGAAGATCATCTCACCTTTTATTCAAGCCGAGGACTAAGATCTCTAATGAATAACGAAAAAAAAAAAATTCCATCGAGAAATTTGTGTCTAATCCTTGTGGTAAAGGTCGTAAAATTAAATTATTTATTTTCTCATAGTCCATAGGATTGAGATGATATTTTGAAATAAAATTGTGTCAATTATTTTATTAAAAAATATTAACATGGTTTTATCAAAAATATGATATCAAGGTATTAAAATGTTTGATGAAATATTGGGTATATCATATTCCATTTGCTTTCAATTTATGAATGCATAAGTATGTTTTAAAACATATCATGATACTAAAATTAATTGACTAGGGAATTGATCAAAATTGCAAGCTCAAAAATGGAGTTTGGATGGAATCTTTGCATTATAAATATTAGGTGTATTCCATAAATTTCATCACCAAGAATTTGGTGAAAGTGTAATTTTAAGTAACACAACCTTTATTGATAATGTATACATCCTAAATATTTATATCTAATTCTTGTGATTCCTAAGCATCCATATCCTTTGCATAATGTATAGAATTAGTTTTATAATGTATTATAGACCACTACTCTCACATAAAATTAATATTCAATAACATCACTTTATAATTAATTAAATTGTTAATATCAAGAATAAAACATACATTCACACCCCTTGTGTAATTTAAGTAGTTATTTATCTAAATAAATATCTAATTATCTACTCAACCTCCACTCATATGAAGTTAACCATCCAACAAAGTCAAGTTGAAGTATCTCACTCCTCTCAGAGTTATAAAATGGGATCAAAGATGGAAACAAAATATTACATACAACCATATTTTTCAATAAAATTAAAAGTTAAGAAAATATTCATTTCCCCTTAAATGAATATCCAAACCATCAATTGCACAAACCAAATCAAGTAAAAAAATTAAGGAAAATGAATTTATTAGTATACAACTCATTTAAAAATTAATCTCAATCCATGGTCTCTCCTACAACTATGTATGTGAGTCTTAATCCTTCATAATTACTGTTTGGAATCTTTAAACATTTTCATCAACATTATTCCAATTTTCCAATGGAATTTTCATACTTTGAAATGTTTTCCATGTGATAATCCATTCTGTCAGTAGCATCATTCTTGAATTTGAAGAAAATTTAAAGCATCTGCAATCAAATCATCTAAATAGATCAAATAAGTGTGATACTCCATTTTAAACTTCATCTATCTCATCTAAGGTTGCAGCAAAATGTGTTTCATGTAAGAATCAAGGTTCTTTATCTAGGACCCTACCCATGTAAAAAGGAAAAAGATAAGATAAAAAAAAGAATACCAAAAGAGAAAAGATAGAAAGGAACAACAAAGCTGCATAAAACCAACAAAATCAGCATGTAGAACAAATAAAAACAAGGCTTGGTAAAAATCCAACTAAGATAAAGGTAAAATATAGATAAGTGATTAATAGGGTGACTTCTTTTTTAAATGAGTAGGATTTGAATCCTTCTTCAAGGTCCTTTTTGTTATTATAAACAATTATCCAATTACCCCTATCATCATCAATATCATTTTACGATAGAAAGGGATAACCACTTCTAAAGAGTTGATTGGATTAAATTTTAACAAAAAAGGAAAAGAGGAATATCTCTCCTTGAACACCTTTGGAAATATTTGGCATGCCAAGACCTAGGGGTCGCGATCTAGAAACATGGTGTTGGAAACAAAAGGGGGACATTTGATAAAACTAGGTGAGGAAGGTTATGAAGAAGAGTATAAAATTAGCACCAATGGTGTGGTATTTAGGTAGATAATAAATAAACAAAGATGATTTGGCTTCATTTTATTTAGAGAGAACATAATCCACAATTAGATGACCAATATTAAATCATTTACGGAAAAAAAGGAAAAACTCATAGTACAACATCGAACAACGGTTTTACTTCGATATACATACTAATCTCAGGAGCAAGGTATTGGGAAATTTCTAGGTCCACAAAATCCAAGAGAAGGTGGTATGGAAGTGTTAGCTAGAGCCACTTTATCTACTTTAAAAAATCACCTAAGCTGATTTTCAATAGCTTCAACATAATGGAAATTCTATAATTGAATAGGTAGACCAAGGGTGTTTAACCCAAACATGGTGGGCTTTAAAGGATTATTTTGATCAATTTAATGATGGGTTCAAAGGTTTAATCATAAGTATATGATCCATCCAAGCCCAATTCTAGCTATCAATAATATATCTATCTTTCGAGTGATTCAAAAACAAGAGGGAAAAATATCGAGAAAAGGGGTAAATCTCAACCTTAACAAATTAAATGCTTTAGCTTTACCTTTGAGATATCTATTCATGTAACTAAGCAAGTTTAGTCTAGAACTATTTAAATTAGAAAATGAAGAAGGTATTTGAGAGATTATAATCAACATCATGGATCGTTAGGCTCATATCTTCCTAAAAATAAGGGACAAGGTAGAAATCACAATTTTCAATAGGATATCCATGTGGCTCTCCAACATATTTTAACTTCAACAATACATCCTCAGTGTAGGATCATATACTTACACCAATCTTAGGTTTAGTAAAAATATCCCCTATAACATCTTCCCATCTCTCATCATATCCAACCATTGTTATAGATATAGAAACAACCATAATAGATGTCAACATTTATGTAGGAATATGTGAATGAGATGAAACAACAACCCTTGGGATGATTTTCATAGACTTAATAAGAGCTTCCACCACCACAAGAAACAATGCATAGTAAGTCCCAAAACTTTGCCATGCTCGGGATGTAAAGAATTAAGGATCATATCCTATTTCATCGTGTGAGGACTGATACTTCCTTTCCTAAGCCGCGCCACCGGGATGATTGCAAGATAACTTGAAGGAAGGTTTGCATTGCATTTTATTACTTTTTTCATTTGTTTCAGATTTCCTTATATACATTCCTTTGTAGGCCCGGTGTGAAGAAAATATTTTATTTATAATTTTTAGCTTGGTTTTTGATAATATAAATCTTATTTTTGTTATTTATTTTGTTAAGGATCTTATGTCAAAGTTCTAGGGTATTTTGCATTATTATCATTATTAACACTTCCATGTTGTCACAACATTTTTAGCATTATTATCACTTTTTCTAAGTTAAGTTGTCCTCTATCACCATTATGTAATTATTTCAATATTAAAGTATCCTATTTTTTTATTGAAATAGACTATATTACTTAATAAAAATATTACAGCTATCCACAAAAAATATGGGTGGTAAAGGGCACACCCCACGTTCAAACTAGCCAAGGCTAGGAGTCCAAAGTATCAAAAGGAAACAATGCCACAAAACAAAAGGAAAATAAACTAAGCTGCCACAACAAACATAGCAGCAGGGGGCAGTGGTGGGGGCCCTTTGTCCTCCAGGTTACCACCTGGAAGATCATTTCCATCCGGAAGGGGGCAGCCGGCGGTGACAACTTCTTCTTCTTCTTCTTCTTTGCCATCCTATAGATTAGATGATATGGCGGGAGCTAGCCAGGGGGCTTTACGAGAATCCCATCCATCCCATTGTGCAAGAGGCGGGGAGTGGTGGTGGGAGCCCTAGCCACTGTGATGTACAAGCCACTACGGGGACCCCAACTAGCTTTGATTAACGAGCTCCGTCAATGATCTAGTTTCCACCTAGGAGAGCGATGATGGTGGGTATGTTCACTCAACCACCATGTCCATGACGACCTCTCAAAGAAAACTTCTAGTAAGGGGGTGGGGCTCTCATGCCACGGTGTGCAAGGATCATTGGCCTAGTGATCCGGGAGGGTGCGGAGATGCTGCAATTCCAGCTCATCCTTACGAATGTGATGCTAGATCAGTAAGAACACATTCGAGATAAGCAAGGCCTTATCATAATGTGAAAGAAAGCAAGAAACTACATAATTAGAAAAAATAGCAGAATTGTGTTCTTTCCATATAAAAAAAGGATCTTCACTCTAAAAGTATGTCACACTTGTGTAAAAGCATGGGGAATGGAAATAGAATCCCCAAGAAAAACATGTTGTCAAAGAAAAGGAGAATTTGGGTGAAATGGCTGAAAAAGTTGTGGATCCAAACCCAAATAGCTTCAGAGCTTTGGGAAGAACGAGAATAGATGCGTAAGTGTCTCAATATTCCCACAAAAAGGGAAAGTCGAGGAGAAATCCGTAATGAGCTAATATGTGCCCAATAGGGAGGCCTTGAAAGAGCATGCACCAAGAAAAATAGGTTAGCTTGGGCTGAAGGATGGCCTTCCAAACTATGTGAAATCTAGCTTCCCATGAGGACCATCCGAGTTGAGGGACTACCGGAATTTAGCAACCATTCCACCAAGCTTGGGGGTGAGAATAGCATACCCTTTTCTTGGGGAGTAATTTAAGAATAGGGTATGTGGAAACCATTTCCAATCCTTCCACCAAGGCCCGAGAGTCATTAAGATCATGCAAGCCTTGATGATATAACTTAAGGGCATGAACCCAAGGCACTTGGGCAAGTAGCACATCATGAAAATTAATGAGCGAGGCCACCAAATGTTGTGGTCGTTAATGGAATCACATTACGAAAGCCATCCTCTTCCCAGATTAAAAAGGGTTTGAGTGACTCCGGGCTTTCCATATGCATTTGACAAAAAGGTGCCGACAATCTTGACCGAGGCTTTGAGAATCGTAGACTGTGAAAATCCAGCCCTTGCCAAGTTTGTGCACTTGAGGGGAACCTTGGAAAATACAATTATGAATCAGGACTTTCAAGCTTTGTTTCTAGTAGAGGCCCAAATGATCCACTTGGCATTCAATGCAGTCCCTAGCAGCCAATGTCGGTCATCCCAAGCCCACCAGAAGCCCTAGGGAGGAAACAATACTCCCAGGAAACTCTTTGGAAACCTTTTCCAAGCTCCGAGTTAGCCCAAAGGAAATATCCGAAAAGTTTTTCCAAATTTTTGTAGGAGGTTTTTGCCAAGACCCAACATGAAGAGTAATAAACATGTGTGGCATTCAAAATCTTGGAGAAAATCTGAAATTTTCTCGCAGAGAAGGGGTTTAGTAATCCAATACTCCAACTTGTGGGTGAGTCTATGAATAACATACTTCACAAATTTGATCTGGGGGAAACATCAAAAGCAAAGGGGATACCCAGGAATTTAAAAATTTCTCCATCGTTGGATGTACTTCCAGTCAAAATGATTAAGCCAACCAGGCTTGGGGAGGAAATATTTCTGAAGCACTGGGTCTTATGACATTGGATACTGGAACCTGAAGCTAAACAATACGTGTCCAAACATTACATGGCATTGGTAATATTAGTTTCTTCCTCCAATAGTGTGAGGAAGCAATCATCCATAAAATTCCCATTGATAAGATGAAGGGGAGTTTGTCACAAGGGCCTTTGAATTCCACGCACAAGCCCCTAGTCCCGAGCATGGGCAAGGAGAAACCCAAAACCTTTCAAAGGTGACAAGCACATAAAGAGAAGGTGCTAAATGAAACCACTACCTAATGGAGTGGAAAAGTCCAAACTTCTCGGAAGTATGACCATTTACGAAAGGGAGGAAGAGGCGATCAGCAAAAAGCATGTTGACAAAGGTGATGAAGACCGAACCGAAGCCCAATGCTTCAAGCATCGCTAAAATGAAATGCCATTCAATATTTTCGTAAGATTTTAAAAGTCAATTTTGACAAACATGGCAGATTGCTTAGAGGTTCTAGCCCACTCCATGCCTTCCCAAACAACCCAAATATTATCCATAATGTACCTACTCTATATGAAACCATTCGCTTTGGATCGATGATAACTAGCAAGGTGAAGTGCCGAAGCCAAAGAGCTAAAGCCTTAGCTATGATCTTATATGAGACATTGAGCAAGGTAATCGGCTGCTAATTGCATATGAGCTTGGGGTCTCCCACTTTAGGGATGATATTAATGTGACCCTGGTTAATAAGGGAACCAAGGGATCCTGAGTTTAGAGCCGAGATAAACTTGAAGTAGATCTCGACCCACCATGTCCCAAAGTGATTTATAGAACTCGCTTGAGGAAAGCCATCCATGTCGGAGGATTTATCGTTGGCCATGAGGGAGGAAACAACTTGATATAAATCCTCTAAGGTAAGCATCTGTTGCTATAGACAACCCTTGTGCACTCGAGAGTTTACATGGAACCACCGAGAGGCATTTAGCTAGTGCGGCTTGTCACTCGGGAGACTCCTCCCTGGGCTTTGAAAACATGAACTTAGTGCCTAACAAATGCTTGGACAATCGAGGAGTGTCCCTAATTTGAACACCGGCATCAACAATGGCATAAATTTATTGGTTTATGTGCTTAGCTTTGAGCCACTGGTAAAACTCTTTGGTGTTACAGTCTCCAATTTTAAGCCGAGCAGTAGTCGAGCTTTCATCCAAGCACCCCATCTTTGTGTAATCATCAACAATGTGGATTTTCTACCTCAATTTAGCAACTTGGAGTTGCAGAGCCACATTGAAAGGAGCCTGGGTGAGCACCACCGTGGAGTGGCTCAGCTCGGTGGAGGTGGTGGAGTAAGCTCGTCATGCCAAAATTTAGCGAGTTGGACACCATACATCTAGAGGAATTTAGTTAGCCGAATTATAGCATCCTTCCACCAACTTATCCATCCAACCTTACCAAAGAGGGCAAGGTGCGAGGTTCCAAATTTGGTGAATGTGTGCCAACGTGGGGTCATGATGCAATAAAGTAGTATTTAAATAAAACTGCATTTTTTTAAATCTGTGGCAGTTGAAAATTCCATTCAATACGGAACTAGATCGGAATGTGGTTGGAAATGAAAATGGTTGGAAAAGATTCCACCTGGAAGAGAATAACATCCGGAAAATTTAAAAAAGGTCAGAAAGAGATCATTACACGATCTAGCCTTTTAAAAACCCAATCTTGGCCATTTCGAGATTAGACCAAGTGTACCATGGCAGTGTATTGGTGTGACGCAAAAAATTGGGGTCATAAAACCCAAATTTATTGCGCATGTAAAACCAAGCCTCCCTTTCGCCAGCTGGCCACCTCATGGGTAAAAGACCCAATTTATCATTGGGCTGCTCCACCATATTAAAATCCCCATTAATCGATCGGTGTGCAATTGAAGGTTGTCACCACCCACCGCTAAAGTTTCATCCTTTCTAACGTGTCATTAGGTGCATAAACATTGATAATCCTAAAGGGATATTTTCAATATTGAATAGAACCCGAGAGAATATAGTTGTTAGGGTCACATCCATGATTGACGTAATGTGGTCACCATTTTAGAGAAATGAATGTGATCATTCCACCTCTTCCAACAACATGGTTGGTAGAAATATCTAGACTATTAGGCCAAATAGTCCTGGTGACAGAATCAAGTAAAAACCTGAAACTTTGATTTCCTGCAAACACAGAATATCCATATCCGAGAAGCTTTTCCTAAAATATCACACAATGTATTTGCGAGTGGAGTCTGTGAGACCCCACACATTCCATGAGTAGAAATTCATGAGGAAACATTATCAAGATGCATCTCTGAGTCTAGCTCACTCAAACCATCAAGGGATCCAAAACTGTTCTACAAAAACCATTGTTGGTTAACTAAAAAATCAGACAGTTGAGCAGCCCACCGGCTAGTAGGGCTATACTCCCCTTCCTCGCACTCATGAGGAGGGCTGCGAGAACACCGAACTACCTGCTTTCATGGAGAAACCACTTTGTTAGGTACAAGTAATGGTTGAATTCGCCCTCATGCTGCAAAATAGCAGGTTGAGAGCTTGAGGCCAGAGGTGCCAATTTACTTGAAGAACCAACCATACTACTAGCCAATACCTTTATGTGGGCTAGAGGCAACTTGGTATCTAAAGGTTGCTTTGCAGCTGAGTTGGAAACATTTGGAGGCACCTTTCCGGCTTGAGCAGCTAAACCATGCTACAAATGCCCAATATGAGTGGCCTTGATCTTGTGGGATTTACAGCCCCACAGTGTGCGTGCCCTCCTCCTAAGGTTTGAGGGCAAGGATCGCCCATGGGATTTGACAAGACGCGATGAGCGGCCAACAAGGGACAGTCCCTAATTTTATGCTCAGAAGATTGATAGTGAAAACAAGTATTCGAGAAGGTTGATGTATACCACCTTCTGAGAAAAAGATACATCACCAACCTAAATGGCAATCGATTCTTTTAGGTCCTTCGAAAGGTCCAATTCAATGCAAACCCTTTTTGCGAGATGAGCTGCAAAGAACCTAGAAGGCTCTGTGTAAATAACATGGCGAGAGTTGCAGCAATACATTCTAAGAAATGCCAGCAAGGCATAGGAAGCCCTAGGAATTCAACCCAAATGGGGACTTTAAGGGACATCCGGTCGTGAGACAATAAATTCTCTAGTCCGGGGTGACAAAACCAACAAATGAGCTTCTCACATACTAGGTTTGTTGCTTATTCAGAATAAGGGAAGCATGGCTAGGTCAGAAAATCATAGGCAAAAAAATCACGGGTTAGGTTCTGGATGGAATCTAGCTTAATACCATGTGCATCATCCAAGCAGATTGGACCCAAGATTTAAGCATACTTTCAGAGGAGTCCTTCCCACAAAATATCCTATTAAACAGAATTGTTCTAGCCATTTATAGGTGGAATCAAATTCTGAAAGTGGTAAAACAATATCAGGGGGAGAATCATTACCTCGTGGAATAATTTCGGCACAAACTTGCAAGGGCGCTTCCTGGAGCCATTTTTCGCAATCTCACCCTCTCGTCGTAGTTGAAACAACTAGACAAGAGTCATGCAAAGTCATATTTAAAGCCCGCCAAGTGGCGAGGCTCTAGAAAAGAGGCTGAATAAATGTGTTAATGGAAATAGATCTCTTACTGCAGACAAACTCATTGTTCTCGGCATGCAAAACCCCGATTTGAAGCCAAACCCTCATTAAAGTATCCTATTAATGTAATATTGTGTAGTTTTCTAATGATATATAAGGGCATTCTAAAAGTTATCTATAAGAACTCTTTAAAAGCATAATACTTCCTCTACGATAACCTACAAGAATATTATCATAACTCAAGAGGATTTTACAATATAATTTATTTAATGATATCTTTAATAGTATTTTTAAGATAAGGGAAACATAATGGTGGAAAAACTAAACTTGATTTAAATGGAAAAAGTGCAATTATCATTTCATCATAGTTATCCCTGTATTTTATTTATATAGTGTAAATAATTCTCAATATAAAAATACGCATAACAGGTGAACAAAGGAATTGTGGAGGATGCGAGACTTAGAGGAGCTAGCATGAACATAGGAGGAGGAAAATTGAAATGAGGAGGTGAGATTGTAAGTGTAAAATATCTTGAGGAATCAACCAAAGTATCTAGTGCCGATGCTTGAGTTAGTATGGAAACAATACTCCCCATGGTGGCATGTCCTGAGATATGGTGGTTGAAAAATCTTGTGGTGATACAAATTTTCCTTGATAGGGTGTTTCTCTTGAATTAGGCCAAACATTGATCAAGTTAGAAGTGGACCATAAATAAATGGAAAATAATGGGGCAAGTTAACACATTTTCCATGTCCGAGAAAGCGTTTATAAAGATATGAATCCCATGCAAAAGCAATTAGTTGGATTTTATATTATTGAGTATAACTACAAGCAGCCCCATAATGATTTGATTGGAGTGACAATGGGAATGGATAAGTCAAGTAGAAATCATACCTCTGTTAGAAAAGGAGGAGAACCCCTAATCCATTTGGTAGTGAAGGAAGTGGGTCCACACATGAGCGAGGAAATTTTGGGAATGGAAAATCATTCGGGGAAGGTGGAAACAAATTAGGGAAAAAAAGATGGCCTAAGGTAAACAAGAAAATTACATTCACCTTTCACCACCCCACCGTGACTAGGAGTCATAGTCCCACTATAAAGATCTAAACATCTAACCTTGTGGACTTTGGTTTCTTGTTGATCAATCCCAAGTTTATTGCTAGTTTTTCATAGTTTTAGGCATTTCTGGTGATCGTTGGTGTTTATCTTTCTTTCTTATTTGAATACTCAAATATTTACCTAGATTGGAGATCCATGTTTTAAAAGGAAAAGACCTTGCCAAAACCCTCTTTTACCATATATCAAAATAATAGTAAATCCTCACTATTCATGTGTCGTATATTACTTGTGCTTCTGATGTTTTTAAGGACCATATATTTGGCTATAACAATAAAACATACTCAACATGTATTCATTCCCTTACATATAGTTATTATCCGTACATAGAAAGTTTGGCAATGATATAAATAAAGAGTATAATAACCATGATGAATTTTACTATAAGAGTGACCATTGTACTAACAATGAAAATTAGGTTTTCCCTCTCTAATATGAAATTACCTAAAAGAAAAATGCATTTCCTCTCAATGAAATTATTTTTCATATTCTACGAGCACACAAATAAACAAAATAAAGGATTGTACTCTCTTTCACTATTAAACACACACACACACACACACACACACACACACACACACACACACACACACACACACACACACACACACACACACACACACCTTTTAGTTTTAAAATGAATCAACTCGATTATATTGTATGTCCCTCTTCTCTCTACTTAGAAAGAGAAAAAAATGATTAAATTTCTTATTACATGTTATCTAGAGTTGTAAACCAAAATTAATGGTTGTATTGTCTCTCTCTATTCACTTTATTTGTAAAGGAAGTAAATTATTGTATTATATTTATCTATTCATTTGAGTTACAAAAGAAAATAATGATTCCATTCTCTCTCCTTTTTTCTTGAGTGACAAATGGAAATTAAATAAATGTAACATGATTAAGTTTTGGTTATTTGGATCCTTCCATACCTTATGAATCGACCACAATTTAAACACTAAAATACAATAGAAAATTTACGGAATATTGTTTTTGTTTTTCATTTCTCATAACATGACACCACATGGGCTCAAATAGAAAAATTCAACATCACATAAGACACTTACATAATCATGAACCCACTCATACAATAGATAACATAGGGTACACATCAATGTCTTACTCAAATGACGTAAACCAAGACAATGACCCAACTACGGTAAGACACATAGGATAGGCATACTCCACAATATGGAATTTTTATGGTTTACATATTTATTACATTTATTTTTCCATTATATAACCTTATAGGTTTCTAGTGAATTAAACTGGTAAGGGTGTAAAATTTTTTTTCTAAAACTTCAAATACTTTATTTTTGTATAGCATTAGCCTTTAAAAGAGGATGCACTGTTGGTTCCTTTCTCAATTTCCATTAATTATCCATAGCTCATTTGTTAATTAAATTCATTTTAAACACCTACGAGCCTCCTAATATTCATTCTTACATTAAAGGTTTTTTTCTCAAAATATGTTTAATTGACATTAAATTTTATCCTTGTTACAAAAAGGAACTAATAGGATGTTAAGGTTTTTCCCTTCAAGACATATATTCGATGTTTAAATTTAACCTTTGTTAGACAAGGGAACTATTCCGAGGTCCAGGAAGGAATTATTAGGATTCAAGGGAGATTTAGATTCAAGATACTATTATCCAATTTTTCCCCTTGGGAAACATTTGATCAAAGGTGACCTTGCACAGAGAAAATGGAGAGGTTGGTTAAGTCATGTTAGCTCACATTTCATTTCCAAAAATTAGGTTACAGGTAGGCTCGACAATAGAAATGCAAGGTCAAAAAATTAATGGCCAAGGGTACATTGAAGGAGATCAGAGCTCAAGTCGAAGAATGGAGAAAGGCTCAAATTTTTCAAACTTCACATTTTTGGCTTTTTGGGGACAAGGTAGCAAAATTTTGAAAAAGGTTTGAAGAGGAAAGTTTGAAATTTGAAATTCTGAAAGTTTCAAATTTCGGACTTTTGGGTTTCGGGGTTTCGGAGAAAGAGAATGGCAAGTCAAAAGAGAGAGAAAATCACAAAATTCAAATGTCCAAAATCTTGAAAGTTTGAATTTTGGACTTTCTGTGTTTTAGAGTTTCGGAGATACGGAATTCGGAGTTTCGGAGTCTTTGGGGACAAAATAGGAAAAGTGACCAAAAATGTTTGAAATCTCGAAAGTTCAAAACCTGAAAGGTTCTAGATTTCAAAATTCAAACTTGGTTTGGGTTCAATACGGTGCATTTTTAGAGTTTTGAGTTTTAGTTTTTAGATTTTCGGAACTCTTGAGGTGTTTTGAAGGATGAATAATGAAAAGATTCGAAAAGACAAAATGTCATAAATTCGAAAGTTTGAAATTTCATAATTTGAGTGTTTGAGAGATTTGAAAGTTCGAATCCTGAAACATAAAAATACAACAAAATTTCACAAATCCCAAATTCCGAATGTCGAAAATTCAGCCTCTTAGGTTTTGGAGTTTCGAACTCTTAAGAAGAATTGGTGGATGAAAAGTAACTCAATCTTTGAAATGTAAATGTACAAAAAAGTAAGAATTTTTGGATTTTGGAGGTGGATGCATTTCAGACTCCAAAAAAGGAAGATCAAGAGCTCACATTTTTTTTAGAATGACACCCGACCTTTACATGGCCATAAATTTTGGTGGGAGCTCTGAATTGCACAGAAAGGACATTTTTGAAATCTTACAGTCTTCTCTAACTTGAGTGGGACTAAGTTCTTTAAAATGAAAAATACAATCTGCCATTTTTTAGGGTGTCAGACTTCTCACCTACCAAAATAATGAAGTATGGGCTTCCTTTCTTTCCCAACAAGGAATAGTACATGGAGGCATGGGTTTTCAAGTGGCACCCATCATTGTTGCAACCTAATTCAATGCTTAATTGGGTGGTTGAAGAAAGGATTCAAATTCTTCTATCTCTTTCTCTTATTCTTCCTATATATTGTAAGGAGGGGAATTTTTCAAAATGTTGGATATTTTTACCTTTGTACTCTCCTTATTCTCTTTTCGTGAGTGGATTTGTGGAGTTAAAATCTCCCATCAAAATTGTAATGCAAATCTTACCTCTTGGCCATTCAGTAGTGTATCGTGCATCAATTTTTGGAGAAATAATACATGTCTGTGGATGATTTTCAACCCTCTCTTGTGTTCATTACACCTCTCTGATCTCTCATTGTAATCTTGGTTATCTGTGTATGGTGGTTGTATTACATTTCAATGGTTTGTGTTTAATGGCAAAGCAAGTGTTCAACATTCCTTTGGTGCATCACCTTTGTTAGTTTAGGTTTATTTTCTTGCATCTTCTTAACCATGTCTCCTTGGCAAGTTAGAGTAGATTTTAGGGTGGATCCCCTACAATTTTAATGTGTGCATCTAAATAGAGGAATAGGAACTGACATTTATCCGGGAGAACTTTCCCAGCAAAGTCCCACACTTTGGGAAAAGATCCATGTTATGCAATCACACTAAGAGTTTCAACCCATCGAGTTGTAGACATTTAATGGTTTTTTTATTACACATCAACAAATACCTCTTCCCATAACATCCTTCCATCATAGTACCCTATTTTTCTTGTTTCAGGTTTGTTATAGTTCAACACTTAGTTTAAGTCGATTTAACATTTACACATCATAAAAAAATATTTGTTTGGTTATATAAGAGATTGTATTGGTTCAAATGTTATATTTATCAAAGAACAATTTATATTTTCTCTTTTTTATTAATAAAAAGATATTTCCTATATCAATTATTAATATTTCAAGCAAAACTTTATTCCTAAAAAATATCATATTTACTCTTTTTTTCCACTACTCTTACATTGTTATTTTGGAGTTTTATTTTCATTGTTTTAGGACCATTGTAATTGAAATGACACATAATTTACACTCAAGGATTCGTGACTACAAGAAGTGGTGACATTGTACTTAACATCTAATTTCATTGCTCTTAAAAACACAAGTATTAAAGTATATAACAAGACAACCCAACAACTATATACTTTTAAAAAAAAAAATCAAGGAACTATTTAAATCATTTAGCAAAATGCAAGAATGTTTCTTTCATCAATACCATTAATAAAGGCTACATGATCTATTAACTTCAAAATAAATCATGGATGGGGGAAACTACACCCTATGAGAAAACACATGGTAAATTGCTACTAAGGGTCACAATTATCTAAGAGGGACAAAGGGAGTTCCAAAGAAAAAGTTGTAAAATTTTATGTGTTTCAAAATCCTTTTAAGGTAATATTTACAATCATTGGTAATAATACATCATCTCCTTTGTTCATTAACATCATAAGAGGTCACTCGATGTATTACATTCATTTCTACTCAAGGTTTTCTACACCCTACCACAAGACAAAATTAGAGTAATCAAATGTCCTTATCTTGCAAATCCTTCATGTCACTTGAGGTATTAAAACACCATAATTTCTCACTAAAGAGATCATTAACATGATTTTAATGAATAGTACACTAGTGTACTAACTCACATTGTATCATTAATATCTTCCAAAAAGGTTCATTCAATGATGAAGGTGTCTGAAACTATGTTCTTAAGTATATGGTTTTCCACTAGAACACTAAGGTCCAATTCGAGAATTAAACTCTAACTTGTCCATTAAGATAAGTGGACCTACGACACCAAGAAGAGTTACTCATTTCTACCCTATGAATGACAAGGTTACTTGACTGATATGTTGCTTTGTGCAAGGAAGCTTAAGTTTTAGAAATGGTCCTTGAAGAATTTTCTTAAGTGTAGGAAAAGAATTCTAATTGTGAGGATTAAAGTATTTCTTATGACATTAGGGTTTTGAAACCTAGATGTAACATGATTAAGAGGTAGGGTACAAAATTTTTTGAATACACATTGCATTTATATGGTATAAGAAAATGATAAGTTACTTCCAAACATTTATATTTTATCATGAAAATAATAACTATTAGGAGGGAGAATTTTTCAATCGTATTAACCATGAGATCCATATTTAAATTCAAATGGGATTAACACCTATGAGGTGAATGGTAAAATTTTTATCCATTTACAAGATCCAACTATCTTCGTCATTTATCTATCTAACATGGTTATTTCTACATTAATTATGTGTCACTCGTACTAGTGTTGTAAGGTTAGCTTTAACACAAAGGCAGATACAAACAACATAGTTTCCCATGTACAAAACTTGAAATATAAAATTCCAAGAGGAATAAAAGTATTCAGAAAACTAGTTTTGATAATACAATTCTCTTTCATGAAATTAGGGTTTTCGCAACCTAGATGTGACATGATTTAGAGGGAGAGTATGACAAAGGTTGAATACTTTCTCGCATTTGTATGGTTTAAGAAAAAATTTAGTTACTCCCAAACGCGTTTTGATTTCATCTATGAACAACAATAACTATCGCATGGGATATTGTTTCAAACATCTAAGCCATGAGATACATATTTAAAATTAAATGGGGTTAATACTCTATGAATTGAATGGTGTGATTTCTACCTATTTGCAAGATTCATGTAGTGTCTACTTTCCTTCAACACCTTGTGATATTGATCTCGATACTACGAACTATATCATGGACATTGTTATAGTTTAATTTAGCATGATGTTAGATGTTAGATCATGGTTTTTTGTGGACTTTGATTCATATATGGTGCATGATGATTATTAGAGACATTTTGGATATTGATGTTGATATATTGTTTGACATGGTTACATTATAGATATTGTTCGAACTTGTGATATTTGGATATTTTGAGTAGACCTAGAAAATGAGAATTGAATTAAAATTGTTGATGATATAGTTGTGGATGAAATTGTAAGTGATACTATGATTGTTTTGATGTTTGTTGAGATTCACATATATGTCAATGATCTTGAAATTATTTTTATATTCATTTGGATATTCTATATATGGCCACGAGGCCGAAGGAGGTATTCGTATTTTGCAGGTTTAAAATATCACAACAAACATCGAGGGACTGGATACCAACCACATTGGAATTCTAGTTGAATTAAATAAGGTCACCATGGAAACTTTTATTTATTTGTGTGTTTGATTGTGTTAGGGATTCCCATGGTGGGGATCACCTTTAAACGCCATCAAGTGTTATGTGTATTTATTTATTTGCTTCCTTTTTATTGATGTTTGTATGTGTTATTAAGTGATGTGTTTACCCCTTTTATTTAAATAAATTGTGGTATATAATGTGAGTAATCATATTGTTAAAATAAATTAATCAAATTGGGCCATAAGAAAGTAATTATTGGATTGGTTGACTCTTGTATTAAATTTTGTAAGATATGTGTAAGCAATGTGTAAGTGATGTGTAAGAGATATGTAAGTAAAATTTGGAGTATGAAACACTTCATCTTCTTTGGAATTTGAAATTGTCCTTGGATACTGATTTTGGAGGCTTCATGGGATAAGTTAAACTCGTCCCATACCTCTTAAATTTACATACCAACCTTTCCTATGGTTGGAGAGTTTAAATATAGCCTTAATTATGCATTTTTGTAAGTCTAGCTGAATGTTTTAATTGCACTTATTGTTTAAAATTAATTTCAGCCCTTTGGGGTATGGGCTTGATTTGAGTGTGTAAGTAAAAGTCATATTATTCATAGACTTATTTATTGTGTCTTGGAGATTAAAGTTGAATTGTGAGTTGGAGTTGAGGATGTGTGATGTGGCATCCTACAAAGATCCACCTCATCCTCATCTCTTCCACCTTTTATATATTCAAATTCATTTTATTATTTTGTGGTTACACCCTTTTGGTTGGTTCACTTTTTCATACTTCATTTGGGGAGAATTCTTTTGGGTTTTGGAGCTCTTGCTTTTGGAGAAAGTTTGAGACTTTTATAGGCTTGTGTTGTGTTGATTTTGGGTTATTTTGCATTGCTTGTTTTGGAACTTGGAACAAACTCCATTATGGAGAGGTAAGAACTTGGCTCTTGAAATGCTCTTCTCTTATTTGTCTGCAAATGTTATTGTTGTGAATTTTTGGCATGTGTGTGGGTTTGCGTAGATGGCCTATGGATGGTGTAGGAGAAGACTATGGGGTATTTCGTGGGAAGCATAAGTGTTTTGGGGAGGTATAAGTGTGGATGGAGTTGGGATCGGGTTCCACCTAAAAATAAATAGCTTTCTTTTCTTTACTCGTTATGGGGTTCGATAAGAGGTGGGGAGGCATAAGGAAATGTGAGGAATATGGGGTAATTGGGGAGGCATAAGGGCATGTCAAGCATTTGAGATGATATATATCTATATATAATATATATATATATATATATATATATATATATATATATATATGTTGGTGGTTTGTTCTCGGTGGTGATACCCATTTTCCCCTTTGGGAGGCATAAAACAGCATCCCCCATAGTTTCTTTATCCTTTGGCTTGCATGGTGAATCCTACGTTTCATTTGTTATGTTTTAATGTGGTTTAAAGCGCATTCCGTTTGGATTGTATTTTGAATGAGAAATATGTATTGTGTTGTGGAAGTTTGTTGTTGCCATGAATTGAAACACATCTTCTATTGCATTGTGATGGGGCTCGGGGGCCAATGAAGAAGGATGGATTATACTTTTCGTTGGATGTCGTGGTTGGGTGCAGAGCGTTTCCTTTCCCCTGCCTTTGTGGTAATCAAAATTGAAGAATGATGAATCTACATGTTCTTGATTGAGCAAAGTAAAAAACAGATTTCGACAATCTTTGTAGAGATTATTATTTATTGTAACCCTTTCCCACTTTGAAGTGGATGAACTTGTAATATATTTTGTGATGGAAATATGTTTTGTATTGGCTATGAAAGTTGTAATTCGAAATGTGAAAGAGATGTACTCTGTTTTCTGTTTTGAATGAAGGAAAAAGGGAAGATTTATATCTTGTCTTTGGGAATGAAATGGAAAAGAAAGTTGTAAAGATATCATGTCTGATTTAATGGAAGTTGTTTACCTTGTTCAAATAATTTGGTGTTCTTTGGAAACCTGTGTTTGAAAAATATTTGAAATCTCTATTTGGAAAGTGTAATCAGAATTTTTGCACCCTCTGTGTGGAAAACACGTTTTTGGAAAGAAATAGAAATTGCATTCTTGTTCTACCTATTGATTTAAGGAAATATAACATTGAGTGTGGTTTAGAATGAATTCATGTTTTAAACTTAGTAAATGTAAATGGATCAATTCAAATTTGAAGTGGTAGAGCTCTGTTAGAAAATTCCTCATGTTGGCAAATATTTTATCAAAATTACGTGAGCGACCCTTCAATAAAGAAAAATAAATTGAACTTGTGGGATCAAAATGATCCCAAGCAAATAAAAATGCTCAAGGAATTTCTATAGAACCTTTGATTCGGGCTCAAATAGTTTCATAGTCATCGTTGTCAAATTAGGAATTTTTTTAAAATGAAAATAAACCAAACAACTTGCCCCTTGAAATTTATTCTAAAATCTTCCAAGAAAAATTCTCCATGCCTCTGTTGGGCATGTTGAGAAGGAATTATGGCAAATTCAAACAAATTTAATAAGTTAAAAAGTCCAGTTCACATTTTAGAAGCTTACGGAACATTTTCACAAAATTGACCCTTCAAAATTTATCAAGATTAAAATTGTATGCTTCCTAAGCAAAGAGGGCTTCAAGAGATTTCCAAAAGTCCTCATTTTCCCAGGAACCAAGTCCCAGGTCAAAAGTTATGGCCTTCCTCAAGTTTTACTTTATTTGGCTTAAAAATAATAATAACTATCAAATTTAAGTGAATAAAATATTCTTGGGTGGACCTATGGGCTAAAATTTCCATTTTTACTTTGTGCCAAAAAGTACAAAGTCATGAAGTGTCCTCTTGCTCGCTGACCCATGCAGCTTTCTTTTTCTAAAATGATCTAAGTCCAAAAAAATTGTTTGGAAATTTTTCCTCCGTGGCCTCAACGCCCGCAGCCCAATCCTTGATCAACATGTGGATTTGTTGGGCACCGGCACGCCGGATCGATTTAAAAATTTTCGCTTTCAAAAATAAATTTTGAAAAATTTGTAAGTTTTTCCGTAGCCCCGCCTCGACCCGTAGCCAATTAGGTGCTGCCATGTTGCTTTATGAGGCATCGACGGAGGAGCGGATCTTTCGGTCTTAATACTTTCAAATAAATTTTTTTTGTAAAAATTTCTACTTTTCTCCGCGCCCCGCAACCCCACCCTTGCCTTGGAAAAAAAGAGCTTCCATGGGCGTGTAGGTCCATGTTCTAAAACTTAGCTTTAAAATTTTCAGGAAAATTTCTAATATTTTCTCTTCCAACTCGCCTCCCCGTAGCCAATGATTGGTTGACACATGGCTTCACGAGACGATGGCAGAGGAGCGGTTGATCTCTCAACCTTAACGTCTCAAAATTATTTTGGCAAAAATTTAAAAGTTTCTCTACCACCCCACCACCCGTAGCCAATGAGAGCCTGACACGTGGCATCATTTGGCATTGGCAGAGGCACGAGTTAATCCTATCCTTTGCGCTTTTGTATCACAAAGGTATTTAATTCTTAAGTTTCCCTAGAAGTCTTTTTCTCCGCATGAATTTGGGCTTGACACATGGCGCCTTGGGCGATGGCGGAGGTGCATATTGTTTTGATCCCTTAATGCTTCCGGCAAAAAGACTTAATGTCTTAAGTCCTTCTAGTGGCCCGACTTCCCACCGAGGCTTGGAAATGCTGACACATGTCCCTTATGGGCTCGTGGGCACATGGGGGCAGCACTAAAATTCTTCCCCATCCCACCATCCCGCACATGGGAAAAATTTGCTTTGCCACCCCGCTGCAAGCACATGGGCATGCAGAAGTGAAATGCACTTTTCGTCCAAGGGCGCTAAGGGAAAAATTTCTTCCCCATGCCCCTTGAAGCAGCCTGCCCTTGGGAAAATTTTCTTCCTAAGGCCTGCTGGCCCATAACTTGATAATTATAGGAGTTAGAAGAACTTCTTTATATCATTGGAAAGGGAAGAACTTTCCCATATAATGGTTTTGTTTTCAAGAAAAATTTGTGCATTAATTATTTGAAAATATTAGGTTAAAGCACAAGGTAAGCCTAAGAGTGGGTAAGTGGGAAATAACTTCCATTAATTTAAAATGTTAATTCTAAAGTATGGGTTGACCCTTTATAGGGGGTCATGTCATAGGGTGAGTGAATGTTTTCCTAACCCCCATGTAAATGAGAACCGTGTCTCAATTTTAGACCTAGTGGAATTAAATACCTTGGGTATTTAATTGTTTTGACCCCCTTTAACCCTCTAAATTTTATTAGGGAATGTTTAATCTTAGTGTTAATCTAATTAATTGATAAATCAGCACCTAAAGGAAATTTAATCTCTACTCGTTTGTTTTTACTCATTAATTGTATTGTGATATTTAATGTTGGTTATAATGGAAAACTTTATCTTCTTAACACATTTGACCTTGATATATTTCTTTGTGACAATTTATTTTCAAGGCTTGTTTGTAGTATCACCATAAAAAAATAATTATTCCATAATTTTTCTAACTAATCTATGTTGTTCTTGGGTCTCAAGTGGGTTGTTTTAGCGGGCGTCACAACTCAACTATCTTCATCATTTATATAGCTAACATGGTTGTTCCTATATTAATTATGTGTCACTCCTACTAGTGTTGTAAGGTTAGCTTTAACTCAAGGTAGAAACAAACAACATAGTTTCCCATGTACAAGACTTGGAATATAAGATTCCAAGAGGAGCAGAGAAGTCTTCAACACACAACTTTTATAATGTAATTCTCTTTAATTATCTCGGTTTAACATCTATAATTTATATCAATATACAATATATTAATGTCATCTTACTTGATTACATTATCACACTCTAATATTTCTTGTTGTGAGTACTGCATGTAACCAATGTTTCCTCATTCAAGGACTCGAGTATGGAAATCCCCTACACTTAATCATAAATTCACACATTCATCATTTTTAAATTTTTCAATTAAATAGAAGAGAGGGAGAGAGGGAGAGAGGTGGGTAAGAATGCATACTTCGTTTCTCATGCATTCACACATTAACATTCACTGCAATTAATATTTTGGTACTAGAGAGAGAGTAAGGATGCGGCGAAAGTTAAGAGACATTTTATTTTCCATTCACAATGTCATAAACATTTGCATTTCATGTCCATTATCATTTCATTTCAAAAAAATAACATTTCGTTATTCATTTACGTTTTCAAATCAACGAGAGTATCATAGTCATTTCAGAGAGAGAAGAGGTTGGAGAGAGAAAATCACCATGCATTTCAAAAATTCATTTATACAAGATTGAATATAGAATAAAATTATACATATAATTGAAATAGTATTTCGAGGGAAACCACGTGGTTAGAATTCAAATGAGACTCAAAAAGGAGATTCTAGCTATGGTTGAGAAAACTGTCCAAAACAACAAAAGTGCTTCAAACTAGGTCTCAAACACACACGTTTTCAATTTCAATCACATTTTTGAAGATTCCTACTTATTTCCCCATATGTAGAGAATTCATCATGTCAAATAGGAGTTGATTATGATGAGCATAGGTCCGATTATAAGGGCGAGTCGAGGCTAGTTATCGTAATTGCATCGAAGCTTTGGTCGAAAGCGACCAATGGGCCCCAAAATCACTTCAAACATTAGTTTCCAAAGGTGTTTTCATTGAAATGTCGGTGATTTATGATCCTTTTTTGTGAGCTATGGGAAATAAGTAGGGGTTTCAATTTTTCTCGAGTTAAGAGACAATCATAAGCCAAAACCGATCGTGTTTTATTAAAACAACCATGTCAATATAAGTGTGATAAGCTAACAAGTTTTAGGAATAAGACTTAAAAGTGTGTTAAAAATTTAAAACAACTCGGTTAAGGTTTTGTATGGTCTTCCATGTCACGGTGTTCATGCAAAGAGTTTCGGTTTTGCGGTACATTAGGGTGTGGCGTTACATCCGCATGACTTCTGTGTCATTTTTTTATATAATTCCAAAAGAAGTAAGGATTTTCC
The DNA here is from genome assembly GCA_018340775.1 of Taxus wallichiana var. yunnanensis. NCBI lineage: Eukaryota > Viridiplantae > Streptophyta > Pinopsida > Cupressales > Taxaceae > Taxus > Taxus wallichiana. The sequence goes on from CM031241.1 coordinate 362,698,890, forward strand.
ATTTTTCGGGTTACATTTCCTAATAATCAACATTTAATTTCAAAATGCAAGAAATGATGAAAGTGGAATTTAGAGAAGGAGAGTAGGGAAAGTCCATACCTATTTTACACAAACTCACAATCACTCCATTCAATAATCCTTCATCATCTTTAGGCATTTCAGCGATAATGCACTTTCTTGGAAAGTACACTTCTTTACCAAACTCATTGTGTGAACATGATGCAACAATCTCATTCTATGAGATTGACCTCCTTAGGATACTTTTAACCCGTTTACGTGCTTCAACACTAATTTTCTACATTTTCACACAACCATGGAAGAGTATTTTGCAAAGGTCTGCAACAAAATAAGAATGCACACATGATGGAAGTATAGAAGACAATACGTCCCATTTCTCCAACAAATCTCGCTATGCCTAAACTCCTGCAGTAGAACATTTTCCATTCACCATTCAACCCTGATAATTTTTGCATTTGACCACCACATCCCAAGGCAAGATATGGGAGGACGGAATACATGCCATGGAGGCCACATTTCTGAGAGTATTTTAGTTAAATAATCTACACGCCCAGAAAAGAATAGTAACACAACTCTATGCATTTCTTCAAATGGTTCAAAGTATGGAGGTTTTCACAACAGGGGAAATAGGTTAGACTATACGCATACGATTTGCATTTTCTTCAAAGTTTCTGCAACCTTATTCAACGGACCCATTTTATATATACCCTGCATTGCTTGAAACCTCCTCTCTACATAGTGTTGAGGATTGAAAAATAGAGGGTGTCATGCAACGAGAGAGTGAAATAGAAAAATATTTCATAGCCATACGTGGGACAACAGAAGGAAATTATAATGTCTTAAAATAAACAAAAACTCGAAATAAAAGCTAAGGAGCAGGAAAAATGATTTGGTAGCGGACATCTACTTGAGAATGGCGCTGTAAAGGTTACAGTGAACGTGGCACAACTGCACATAAGCAGAAGAAGCAAAATAAATACAGCTAGACATTATTCCCGATTGCCAATTGTCCTAATCCTCAATCTTATTCTTCTTCTTTTGCATACAACAACAAGAAAATGACATGTAGAAGTTTCCTTCCTTCACAAAGACATTAAACCTGCTTCAGATACAGAAATTGATCAAGATCAATCACTGTGTATAAAGAAAATGAAGAGATACTATAGTTACAACCTTATCTTTGTGCACAGAGTTGATTCTCATAATTGTACTGATAGATGGACGACTATTATCTTGATCTCCGTTTAGTACAGGTTCCACATAATATTCTGTTTATTTAATTATGAGAGCTTTTCTTTTGCTAGAACTATCCAAATACTGCTAAATTTACATGTTTAACTTGGGCTTCACGTTACTAATGCCTCTGGATCTCAAATCATGTGCTTGAATTATTGTGCAAGGAAATGACAGGTCTGAAAAGGTTAATGATGTGTCTCTCTCCAATGTAACGCACTGACTCAGGCTGTGAGGATGATTACAGGGTGGAGTTTAGATAATCTGACAAAGGGATACAAAAACTGTAATCAAGGGGCATTACACCCACTCTTATTTAAACATTGTGTATTTTACAATCACTTCGATGAAAATAAACATTCAATTTCTATAGTTGTAGGCCCCTTCAAAATCTGCTATAATGGTCCAATATTTTTAGCGCAAAACCTTGTTTACTTTATTAAGATTTGAAGAGATATAATTGATCGCATATTACTTATACAAATTCTATTTTTTTACTTATTTTACTTTATTTGTAATTCTAAATCATCATTACACATTTACTAATTATTCAAAACTATATATTATCAACTAATGCTTACCAAACAACATACACATACACATTTAGAAATTAAGACTAATATACTTAACATTTTATTCTAATATGTATATAGAATTCATAAAAATGTAAATCACACTAAGGAATTAAGAACGAAATCCTTGATAAACAAAATATTGGATTCATAAGGTGTACTCAACAATGTTCTTGTGAAATTTATCATCACAAAATCTTATTGTGAAGAGTAAATATACTTACAACATTGAATTTCAAAAACAAAATTTGAAGAAATATAAAATAATTTCTTAATATTAAAGTATGAAAAAATGTAATTCAATCTTGTAAACAACATTATTTATTTAAATTTACATATTATGATTTTAATTCAATTTTTCTTATAATATTTTTTTAACTAATAGTAAGAGTTATGATAAAATTCTATAAACTATTACTACATCGAATTCGCTTGTCTCATTGACCATCCGACACGGTGCAAAGATCGATGGTTTTCCCTACTTTGGTCGTTGAAGTACGAAATATCTAAATTGTCTAGGTGTCGAGGATACATGGGCACTCATGAACGTTAAAGGCGATAACTTAGAACATGTAAATATCATGATTGATAGTGGAGTCGTGTACATTCTTGTGTATCTTCTTAGACGTTTTCCAAATGACAATGTTCAAGAAGAGATTGTCTTGGCAATGGCAAATATATCCGTGAATCATCTTTGAGAAGAAACCTAGTTCTCCATCACGGTGTTTTTAAACTACTTCTCTCCTAGATGAATAGTCAACATTCTACCATCATCATGCAAAAATTTCTGCGTAGGTACTCTATAATCTATGTAATGGAGAGCCATTTATTTTTTTATTAGATTGGGTAAAAAAATTTTGAAGGGATTGGGAACCATGAACAACCGAAGGATAAGAATGAAGGCCCAAAATAGAAACATCACTCGAAAAACACCCACGGGCCAAAAAAGATACAACCAGACAAAACCAAAAACTAGAAACAAGAAAGCACCCAAAAAAGACCCAAAGTAGGCAGGTCAAGACAACTTGGCCTACAAACCAAGGGCTCTAAGAGAACGGTCTTTCCCATTACAAGATCTAAGGTGAATTTCCGTCTTTTCCTTTCTTTTAATAGTTCACCACCTTTCTAACCTACCCCCTATTGGGATCTTCATCCTCATTCGGGTGGATAGGAAGACAAATTTCAAGAGACTAAATGTTGTGGCCAGGAGAAACCAAGGTAGTAGAGGGGAGCAAAAACCCTTTATCTGCAATACACATATCATGATCGAGTAAAGTTGGTGGAGGGACGAGACCATTATTCTCTTCCAAAACCTTTTCCCGATCCTCTACCCGATTCCCACCAAGACCTGTCTCAAACTATTGAGCAATCATTGTCCTCATCAAAGCATAAACAATCAAATTCTATGGGTTAAAATCTTTCCACCATGAAACCCTCCCTTTAATCTACTTCTTGACAATGTGGCAATTAACAACGAGATGACCTAGGGAAAAACAAGTTCTACATCTAAAGGGGAGACCTTCATAATCCATATTTTGAGTCCATATTAATTCCCTTACTTTGAGCTCCATCGTGGCCAGAAATCAGCCGTCATGTCCATATCCACAAAAATATAGGCATATGTGGTATGATCAAAAGCTTCAGTCCTAGGATAAACATCGAGGAATTTACCCAAAGCTTCCCCATGGACTTCAGGCAGTCCTCACTCCGTAGTGCAAGGGTAGATACGATGACCTAATCCAAACAGGTATGATAGTAAAAGTTTCCGTAATCAAGGTTGAATTTGGGAAACCAAGGTTTCAAAAGGAGATGATGTGACTAAAAATCCCAAATATTTCAAAAAAATTCCTTATCGGAAGAAGCTGTCAAAAGCTGCAATGAAGATTCCATCCACAAAGGGATGGATGTTGAATTTACCAACAATAATGGGAATCTAATGTTTAGAAATCCATTTGTGGAGGGCAGGGGAAGACATGAAACAACTAACGAATCAGTAAATTAGTCTCCTATTTTAGTAGTAATTCACAGATTATGAAACTTCCTCACCAAAGGAAACCATGGGAGTTGATTTAGCATAAGCCATGGGTTTGGCCGGATCTCCGCCCCATGAATGCACCACCTCCGGGAAAGAAAAGGGCTTACCCTACTTTGGTTCCTCCGAGCTGACTTCGATCCTCCCTAACATGCTCCAGAAAACACCACCAATAGAAGCTACACTCGGCTCTCCAATGCCCAAAGATACCCCCTACGCGGTGGACAAACATTATCCCGAGGAGACAATAAAGGTACGTAGGGGAGCACCCCCAAAACACCACCACGAAGCCCAATCCCACCATCCTCATAAACATGACCAATAAGGTCTAATCTATCACCCCTTTCGTAACCCATGATTAGGAGAGCTCCGTAACAAAGTGCCTCCAAGTAGCTTGCTTGACATTGCCACCATAATTGTGAGCAGAGGGAACTCCACTAAAACCACCAACAAGAACAGGGTCTGACAAGAAAGCGGCCTCAACAGAGATAAGTCTCGAACATGGGGGTCATGCCATCAAGGAGCCCATGATCAGCGAAACAATGAATGTCGAATGGCCCCACCAGACACCCACCGTCTCCAATAGGGTCACTACCTCCATTCATACCGATATGATTAGGGTTCACATAAAGAAAGGGAATAATTAGGGCATAATGACTCCATTTGCTAATTACTTTCTCTCGGGAACAATACGACACCATTTATAACTTCTTAGGTCGTGAAGTTGAAACATACAGATTCTTGAAATTTTTATTCACCTATATGATGAGAAAATATTTTCAGATACATGTTAGGCTCACATATTTATGAGGTGGAAACAAAGGAAATAATTAAAGATGTGATAGATGTCAGTGTTTTTCCAAACCTTGTTTGGCTTCATTTGATCTTTATTTTATTTTTGTTATCCCTAATCTCCGTCCGTTAATGTTATTTTTTCGGAAACATTATCATTGTTGAAGTTGTGGATCCTGATTGCAAGTTAAAGTGGGAGTTTGGTTTTCTTTGTTCTATTTTGGGAGGAAATCATGGCCATGGATAAAAATAACATTATCTTATTAATAGACTGGAGTTGTTATTAATAGACTAGAGTTGTTATTTTTATAAGCATGTGATATTTAGGTTGCTTGTGGTTGAAGAAAACTTTTATAAGCATGTGATATTTAGGTTGCTTGTGGTTGAAGCAAAATTTTACAAAGAGGTGCACAAGCTATATATATGTGCATGGATTTACTCATTGTAGTGTGAAAAAGAGTGAAAATTATATTATATTCCTTGGGATTGAATAAAGGAGAAGGTCGGTTTCTTTCTCGTGGGTGTAGCCCAAATTTGGTGAACCACGTTAAATCTTGGGTTTATCTTGTGATTGCTTTCTTATTTTATTTCTTTTTTATTTCTCATCTATATTTCGATCCTAACAGTGGTATTAGAGCAGAATTTTTTAATCACGGGAGGGTTTCTTGTTTGAGTGGGAGCAATAGCGAGAAGATAGCAAGTTTAGGGTTGAGAATTTTAACGACTAGAAATTTTATGTATGGAAGATGCAAGTGGAGGACCGCCTATATTAGAAGGATCTTTATCTACTATTAAAAGGGAAATATTTGAAACTTTTAGCTATGAAAGATTAATAATGGGATGTTCTTAATTAGAAGGCACGGAACCATATGAATGTGTCTACAGTAGAAGCAATAGATTTCAATATTTTTAAGGAAAAGACAACAATAGTAGATCGTATGGAAAAATTGAGTAAATTGCATGAAAAATCCTCACCTCAATAAGGTATTTCTCATGAATTTTTTTTTAATATGAAGATTTCAAAATGTGATTCGGTATGTGATCATTTGAATGAATTCAACATGATTACTAAATAATTAAGCTATGTACAAGTATGTTTTTATTATGAGGTTAGGGCTCTTTTGATTTTTCATCATTTCTGAAAGTTGGAATACTTTGGTTATGGTTGTGAGTAATTTTGTTTGTGGTTCAAACACTTCAAAGTTTGATGATGTTATTGGTGTGATTCTTGGTGAAAAGATGAGAATAAAAATCACGGGTGAGTCATCGAGGAATGCTTTGAGTGTAGAGATAGGGAAGACAAAAGGAATAAATAAAACATTCTGAAAATCATGGAAGGTCTAAGAAGGGAAGATCTAAATCTAGAATTACGATGGTATACTAGAATTGTGGAAAAGTAGGACATGCAACGAACTATTATTGGTATTTAAAATTAGGAAAGATCAACAAGAAGGGAATAAAGAAGAAAACGTAACAGGTGATGTGTTACAAGATGCTCTTATTCCTTCTTTAGATAGTAAATTAAAATCTTAGGATTTAGATTTTGGTGCTTCATTTCATGCAACTCCTCGGAGATAGTATTTTCAAGATTATGTTCAAGGGATATTTGGGTAGGTATATCTTCATCGATGATGAGCCATGTAACATTTTTGGAAAATTCAATGTTCATGTTAAATTGTAGAATGGTTAAACATGGGTGTTGAAGAATGTCGGACATGTTTCTAGCACGAGGAGGAATTTAATTTCTGCAGGGAAATTAGGAGATAAGGGTTTTATGGTTATATTTACAATGATTCTTGGAAATTTACCAAGGGTTCTCTTATGGTTAAGAGGTCGGAAAGTAGGTACTTTGAATTTATCCATTATTATCTTGATCCCTCTTCTATTTTAGCTACTACTGAGTATATACATTACTCTATGAAATCACTGAGACTTGGCCATATGAGTGAGAAGGGGATGAATATTGTACATTCACATGGAAATTTGTCAAATTTAAAAACATAGACCTGGAATTTTGTGAGCATTATGTGTATGGGAAAGAAAAGCGGGTGAGATTTACCAAATTTGGATCAACCAAGAAAGAGAAAAATTTGTAGCTTGTTAATATGGATGTGTGGGGGCCGTTTCAAGTATCTTCTCTTGGTGGTTCACCATACTATGTTACTTTATAGAGGATGCTACTATGAGGGTTTGATTTTATTAAATAAAGAACAAATCTAATGTATTTAATACTTTCAAGAAGAAGAAATATTTGGCTAAGAATGAAACAAGTTTGAAGTTGAAGTGCCTTAGATCAAATAATAGTGGAAATCTTTAACAATGAATTTAATAACTATTGTTTAGATAATGGAATCCGTAGGGTTAAGAAAGTTCCTAGAATATGACAACATAATGGTGTGTCGAGAAAGAATGAATAGGACTATCATGGGTCCCGAGGAGCATGAGATTGCATGCCGGATTGCCCTTATAACTTTGGTGAATCTTTGTGTAGATATTGTTTTGTGCTTGATAAATCAGAGGACCTTCAAGTGCTTTTAAAGGTTGAGTACCATAGGAGGTTTGAATTGGTAAGGAGGTAAACTATTATTTTTGAAATTTTTTGGTTGTGAAGCATTTTTTCACATTGATAAAGAAAATAGGACCAAACTAGAAGCTTAGTCAAAGAAATGTACTTTCATTGGGTATGACACTAATGATTTTGGATTCAGGTTGTGGATTTTGGATGAGAATAAAATTATTTGGATTAGGGATTTTATTTTCAATGAAATTGTCATGTACAAGGAACAACTACAAGATAAGAAGTTGGAAAAGCTGGATTATGTAGTACTTGATGACATAAAAGATAGAGAAGTGCTCAAAGGGCTGGAAAATAAACAAGTTGGCATGAATCCTCGACACAATCGGTGTTGATTTTGTAGATCAAAATCAACAAGATCATATAACTCTAGAAAATATTACGAGATGTTCTACTAGTGTAAGTAGACCTCCTACAAGATTATCTTCTTATCATATTTACTATTGTTTATTGACGGATGGTGGGTGACAAGAAATTTTGAAGAAGCATTGCAGGTGGAAACATGAAAAAATTGGTAGCTTGGCATGGATGACGATATGGAGTCCTTGGAACAAAACCAAACTTGGTATTTGGTTTGGTTTCTACGCAAGAAAGAGAGCATTGTAGAACAAATGGGTTTACATGTTGAAGGAAGAAGAAGGTGGAAAAAGAGGTACAAGGAAACACTTAGTGTGAAGGGATTTGCACAGGAAAAAGCTATAGACTTTAATGAATTTTTTTCTCTTATTCTTAAAATGAACTCCATTAGAACTATTTTAAGTTTGGTAGTAGTGAAATATTTGCATCTTGAACAATTAGATGTAAAGACTACTTTTCTTCATTGTGATTTGGAGGAATAAATATATATGAAGAATCCATAGGGATATAAAGTTAGGCGAAGGATAATTTGGTGTGCGAGATTGAAGAATAGCTTGTATGACCTTAAGCAATCTCTAAGACAATGTTACTTGAGAATTGACATGCTCATGATAGAACTAGGTTATACTAGATGTCATTCTCGATCACTATGATTATTTTAAAAGACTAGATAATGACACTTATATTATCTTTTTGTTGTATGTGGATAACATGATTATGGCAGGATCAAACATGTAGGATATAAATGAGCTAAAGAGATTATTATCCAATATATTTCCCATGATGGATTTAGGTGTAACAAAGAAAATTCTTGGCATAAGAATCAATAGAGACAAAAAGAGATGAATATTGACTTTTCTTAAGAATAGTATGTGAGCGAGGTGTTGGGACAGTTTTAGGATGAATGATGCAAAACTAGTGAGTACACCATTGGTAGGAACTTCAAGTTGAGTAACGAACAATATCCTAAAACACATGAAGAAATTGAATGTATGTCCATAGTTCTATATGATTCAACAGTTCAAAGTTTGATGTATGATATGGTATGCACAAGACCATAAATTACCCATGTAGTGGGAGTTGTTAGTAGATACATGAGTAATTCTAATGCCCGCTAAAACACACACAACACAACACAACACCGAAAACTCGGATAATTTTTTTACTTACTTGGAGTTTACACGATGACACAGGTGACCAGAAGGGGCTACTACCAACTCTCAACAAGTTAGACACAACATAGATCATATAGGAAACAAGGAATCATACAACACCCATCCCAAACAATTCACTTTACTCTTTGACAAGGCACAACATAATAGACCAACCACAATACACAATTACAATTAAGGACATCCCATAGAGAAAAATGTTTTAAGGTTATTTATTTACTAAAACATCTTTCAAAACTTGTCTTACGAATTAGAAGATTCATGTTATGATTCGAGAAATTATTCTTACAAAAGTGAACTTCTTTCTTTTATACTATTGACTGATAAGCTTAAGGTCAAGTTTTCTGAAGGAGAATCATTCTATAATATGTCAATAACTTGCTTAATTCGTTGATTTAAGAGAATTTTCTATTTCTCACAAGGTTAATTAATCTTACTCAAGCCATGAAACTTGTTCACACCTTTATTACACAGTGTGAAACACAAGCTCTAATTGAGGGCAAGTACCATTTTTAGGTTCGAACAAAAATCTTCTTTGTGCAAGGATCAAAATTTTAACATTACTTAAGAAAGATTACAATGAACCAAGGCAAGGGTTAAGGGAGACATGTCAAAAAAATTTAGCTTCAGGGTCTCATTGGTTATTAACCAATATTTTATTGAGGCTAAGAATTTATCAAGATTTGCTAAAAGCTACATTTAGACCTTGCTTGATAAATTTTGACAAATGAAAACAATTTACATTTCAAATGATTGAGAGAGATTGAAGGGTTTCTTGATCAATTTCCCTCCTACTTATCTAACCTTATTATCTTCCAAAAACTAATCATTTATTTCACCAAAATATCAATTAAGAATTCATCATAAAAGGGATAATATTGATTCGTTTAGCTTGGGGAAAAACAAGGTAAATATATTTTTATTACATAAGCTAGTTTCCTCTTTGATCACCTAAGGACCCAAAGTTGTCAAGAAGCTTACATCTACATTAATTTATTCGTATGTATATATTTTATCTTAACTTTTATAAGGATCATCCAACCATTTTATTATGCTTAGAATTACATTGTTACTATGTCTTAGAAGGGTTTACAACTAAACATTTTATCTCAAGAGAAAATTTTACCATTACTCATTTGTGAAAACTATACATGGTTACATCAATTCTTTCCAACACGATGCACAACCCAAAGGGACAAACCAACTCTATGGAACCATGACTAGGGAACAAGAGAGTAATAACATTGGTCATGCCATGCTATACTATTCTTAGAATTTATATAATACATTAGAATCACCCATGACCAAGCGGTAATCAAATTTTATATTTTCCATGATAACAAAGAAAGCCAAAGTTTCAATAGTCATGACAACATTACTCCACAACACATAATACTAAGGCATTGGTTTTCTTCTAAAATTCCCACATAACCCATAGTAGAGTTTTAAAACATAAAAGTATTCGTATAAAAGAACTTCACAACCATGTTTGATGCAATATTCTACAAGTCTTCCCTCATCTACTCGCATAAGCCATCTATGACAATTATTACCCCGAGTCAATTCACGAAGCGATCAAGATAAGACTACACAAAGTAACAATAAGATACTATCTAACAATATCAAGAAAGGAAACATTCTATTCCAATAATTGGATCGAAGCTCTAAAAACTAACAACCCCTTAAGATAAATAAAATTTCCACCATGTCAATCTAAGAAGAAAACCTTATGCTTCAGTTATGAACATTATCTTAAAAGAAATGAAAATTTAACAATCATTTGAGAAGGGACCATTGGCCTGATAAGTTAGAAACAATAGTCTAGTGTAATGGGATTTCCATCGAATAAACAATTAGGTTATAAGATTGAGAACTGATATTCAAACCAACAATCTAAATTCATAAAAAGGTACCAAAAGCACAAGCTACGAAACTGATTTCTGAAATGACAAAATTGAACAATTAATCCAGGAGGAAGCACGGGATTCAAGGTTAACATGAAAGGTCGAGTGTATTAAAATTTTAATCATGCAATCATATAGACTATATGATGGAAAATATAATACACGAACACCACTCGACATTTTTTAAAAGGGAAGGCAAATAATACTAGTTTTGGCCATTGACTCCAAGGAATTTCACAATCATTCAAGAAGAGGCCACTGTCCTTATAGGCAAGTAACGACAAGCGAGAGTAAAAGAGAGTTCGACATACAAGCTAACATTTAAAACATCAATCCAAGTTTTACCACACTAGGGATTTCCAAACCTTCTCTATCAATCTATAATTTTAGTTTAGAACAATGTGAATCACCACTTTCCATCACAAGTCATTTTAAAGTACCCCTCATTAACATATTCAAACCATTCTAAAAAGAAAATTTCATTTATAAGTATCACGAAAATCCATTAAAGTAACATCAACTTCAATTATAAATCAACAATATATATACATACATACATACATATATATATATATATATATATATATATATATATATATAAATACCCCAAATATCCGTAATTCTCTTAACGTTCTATCTTGAGTCAATAAGATATCAACACACAAATGTCATCAAACGTCAATTAAAATCAGCGAGATGCAAAATTATAAAAATGCCACCAAGATTCATCACGAGTAGAATTATGTCAAGGTAGTTCGACAATAAAGGAATACTATCCATAACACACACATGAAACTACAAATCTCGGTGATAAAAAACCTTTGCTGGTTTAAGCTTCATAAGGGATGGTCAAAGTGCCCCTTAGGGAAAAACCTTAAACATTTTAGAACTATATTGATGTTCAACAGGCAAAAAGGGTATACGTCAAGCATCATAACAATTAAGCAGAAATACTCAAGGTGCAAGACAACTAGAAATCTGGGTACCTTAGCCAAGATATGCCCTACTGAGAATAAATCTAACATGAAGTCAACCACACATAAATTTTTCAAACCTATGGCATAGTTCAAAGGGGACATTTAATTGGTTCGAGAAAAGAGAACATGGAGATCTAACAGACCTTGACAACCACACCACTCCAAGGTTGGGAAACACCAAAGAACAACTGACATTACAAGATTGATGACATAATCCAAGAGGGTGATTAAGTGTCCATAAACGATGGTCAACCCAGATCGGGTTCCCTCTAGTAGTTGTTTTCTAAAGCAAGGTTGTCATACCCACGAGAACTGTACTCAACATACCCACAACGACAAGAAAAACCTTCACTAAACCAAATTATTTAAGGAAAACTAAGAGAGGGGGTTATAAACCTATAATGATTAAAACAACTCACATACCCAGAAGGGGAATTTTCAGATAAGGTAACTACTTGAGTAACCAGATCTAGGAGTCACGGAATTAGGGGCAACTCGATTATCTAGGAAGAAAATCAAATCCAAAAATATATAATAAGCTCATATGAAAAGCAAGAGGTTTTAAAAAAAAATGCAATAGGATTGCTCTCACAACGAAAAATTACTAGCTATAAACACCATGATGAACTTGATGCTCAATCAAAGAAATGTAGAAATTAATGGTAGAAGGTTGATCATTCAAGCATGAACACACAATAGCCCGAGAAGGGGGATATATCTATGTTGTCCATTTTAACACTGACAACTAATAGCTAAAACAAGAAGATAACAAGAGGAAAGAGAGATTTCCCAGCTTGGCATCTAAACCCACAAACAAAACCAGCAGAGGAAAACCAAATTTAGGGAAGAGAAGGCTCTATTTCATGATATTTTTAAATTTTAGAAATTGTAGCAATAGTAGGGTTATCTTGCCTATTTTTCATGCTTCTACAAGTTGCATGGACACCTCACGGACTGCAGCAGCAATTCTCAAGTCAAATAATGTCTCTTCCACTGTCTGGGTGCTAAAACCATGCTCGCTCCCACATTGGTGCATGCAAGGAGCTCCAAAATCCATGAGCTACATCGGACATAAAAACTTTGGCTCAATGACTTGTCATGACTACAATAAAACACCAATGGGTTTATTGCTAAAGGCCCAGGGACTTAAAAAAACACGTGAGGAAGGGGGGGTAAATCCAAGCCCCACAACCATGCACATCCTCATAGCCTACGTCAAAAATGAACGTGAGAGCAGGAAAGACATCCATCAAAGCACAAAGGATAAAAAAACATATTTGTTTTTCGTAATTTGTAGTCACAAGATCCAAAGAAGACATGAATGCACAAGGAGGAAGTATACACGTGGCCTGCAAACTGATGACAAGGATGCCTCAAAGAGATGTGGTCGTGAGGAAGCGCACATGTATTGGAGATATGCATAAAATGGATATAAAATAACCATGCTTCACCCACGCAACCAACAAGTGTCTTGGACTGATCAACCCACATTTTCAAGCATATACGGAGCTAGGGACAAAACAACAATTTTGAAATAGGGTAAGAGCACCCATCAATCATCGGAGAAAAATTTATGTCCATTGTTTTAGTTGCAGTGTTCAGGAAGGATTAAATAGCAAGCACATCAAGGGTTATGTTTTACGGCCTCTTCCCTTCACCTTCATCTGTAGGTCTCTCCTCATACTGTTAGCAAGGAAAAGGTATATAGAAGGGAGTAGTTTTAATTGCATTAAACAAAATTTTAGGAGCTTGACCACTCCCACTCACTAACAAGGAACCCAATGAAGTAGGAAAGTGTTATAATTTGAGGATTCTAATAAATAGGATTTAATCAACTTACATATTACATAATGTTACAATAAATATTTAAATAAAGATTACATCATAACATAAGTAAATAAAGAAATACTTATATGAAATAAATAACACATGTGACATAGTATCTATAATGGAAATCCCCAATAAGGTAAAAACCACTTTGAAAATAACATTTTACTTCAGAGAACTTATTTTACATCCAGTAAAATAACCTCCTCCTTTGAAACCCTATTTACCAAGGGTAAAACCAAATCACTTGATTTGCACACCTTTGATATATTTCCCGAATATCTCAAATGGGACCTAAAGTCCTTTTTATATAAGGTGATCGGGTATATCTCCGACCCTCCTTTTCAATCTAAAATGGTTGACACATACACCTAGGTTTATGATATTTAATATTAGAAATATAATCATTTCATGATATCAAATATTTAACCTAAAGTATATACCTAGGTTAGTATATTTAATAATAGAAGTATAAATATTTGATATTATTAAATATTAACCTATATATTAGTGATGGACCCATATACATTAAGGGTTGGCTAGACCACTTAATAATTATATGCAACACTCGCCTTAATGTTAAGTGGGATAACATAATATATGTCAATAAATTACCTGCCCAGTGGTATACTATAGGATTTACAATCCTTAAACCATATAGGTTTTAAGCTAAGCATATCAATTGAGGGAATTATAACACCTTCATCATACTCAATTTACCTTTTGGTACAAAAGGATTTGGAATCTCAAATATCATCCCATGATCGAGTTCTTAAGTATGATTTGTGAGTTTTACATGTTCTCATAGGTTCTCATAAAAGGTTATTAAACCCAAGCATATAGGAGCCTTTTACAACCAAGGACCTCCTTAACAATATGCTTGTACTAGATGTTTACCAGTAAACTCAATAGCACTAAAGAGTTTACTGAAGACCACTTTTAATATCTTTCTACACTTCTTTATAAAAAGAAGTTGAGGAGGTATACATGCTCGAAAGTCTTTTTACAAATGCCCGAAGGTATTTTTACAAAAACAAAGTTCCATTAGGAGGTGACATTGTCATGCAAGCTCCCTCTCAATGGGAACTCCGAAAATCCAATCTTTTCATGAAAGTGACAAAAATTTTCAGTACTTAGGAACTTTGTGAAGATATCAACAACCTGATCTTCATTCAACATGAACTTGAAATTTATTTCATCACTTTGCACCTTCTCATGGATGACACGTAGATGTATCTCAATTTTTTTGTCCTTTGATGTTGAATCTGGATTCTTAAACAAGAGTAATACAACTCACCACCACATAGAAGATAAATAATTCCTTTAGCTTCCATGTGTATCTCTACTAACAATTATTGCAGCCACATGGCTTCCTTACTTCTTCCATTGTACTTCTCGCCTCAAGACAAGAAATGGAGATCATTGATTGTATTTTTGTTCAAGTAATAGTTCTTACACCAAAAAATTTAACACATATCTAGTATATTTTACAACACAACATCAGGATGGTTAGAATCAAAAAATTCATATAAGATAGTATTTTCATTCTTAATATAATGCAACCCGTGATTGATTGTTCCTTTCAAATATCTAAAAATTATTTTTGTAAGATTTCAATGATCTCTAAAAAGGTTTATGCATAAACTTTGAAGTAATTCTCTTGTATAGAAAATATATGATCTAGTTATAGTTAGATAAATCAAATTATTAACTAACGGCATATATAAAATAGTATCAATGTTTTTCATATGCAGATTTAGGATTAATATTTATTCCAACTTCCATTGAAGTAGAAAATGATTTACAATCAATCATAAGAAAAAAATTCAATATAATGGTTTCATATTATGTTTTGAAAATAACAATAGAATGAAATATAGTCATGCAAATGACATGATGTGAGAGACATAACTCATTTATTTCAAAGTACTACTTCAATTTTTCTTTAATCCTATGAATTAAATCAAAATTGTCACTGATATAAGAAAATCATCAAAATATATACATATAATGATAATATGTGAGATTTATTTCTTAATGAATATATCACTTTGTTAGAAAAATAATTAACAAAACCTAACAATTTAAAGAAAGAAACAATTTTTGCATACCAAGCTCTAAGAGCTTGTTTTAAATCATATCAAGTATTTCTCAACTTACAAACATAGTTTTCTTTATCAGTTTCTTCAAATCTTTTAGGTTGAAACATATAAAGTTCTTCTTTTACATCGCAATTCAAAAAATCATTTTCTTTTCCATTTGGTAGAATTCCCACCTAAATTGAGTGGTAATTGCAAATAAGGCCCTAATTACTCATTTTAGCTACAAGAAATCTCTCAACATAATCAATACTAGGTTTTAAGTGAAACCTCTCTGCAACAAGTCTAGCTTTAAGTTTGTTAATACTACCATCAACATTATATTTTCTTGTGTATATCCACCTAGACCTATAATACTTTATGGCTCAGTTTTATACAAGGTAATTAATGCATGGTACATATGATGGCTTCTTGTCATTTTCCTAAGGCTAATAGGATTTGAAATTTCTAACATAGATTGAACCCAATTTAATTTCTTATCGAGGAAGATAATAGTTTTAGAATTATCTATAGCATCAAAACATCATCATGACCATTTACTAAATTAGAATCAAAACCATCATTTAGAAGCGTTAATGACATAAATTCAAGATAAGAAGACAATACATGTAAACCTTTCACTAGATTATATCTATACATTTCCTATAAGCATCGATAATTAACATGTCCTAACCTTTCAAGCCATAGTTTTGAATTATTAAAACTCGAGATATAAAACAAGATGCGTAAGAGAAATCATCAAAATAATATAGATCATTTCTTTGAATTCCTTCAACTATTATACTCTCATTTTTATCCTTGATATACCAAGTATCCTTCATGCATGGATTCTAGTTGTGTCCATACCTCTTTCGGATGTTCAATATTACCAATGTGTAGAAGGTGCTCATCGTTTACATTACATAGAAAGAGCTTCTTACATTAGTTGCAAGAATGCATTCATGTTATCTATAGTTTCTTGATGAATGGTGGGATCAACTTCAGATCTAGAAACAATCATCCATATTTTTCTCACCATAAATTCTATTTTGACCCAAATGTTGTAGTTGGTTTCGTTCAGATCCGGGTTTTGTTAAGACAAAAATAGTTAAGGCGTCATTGTTTTCGTAAACATGTAAAATACACCCCATTATAATATACAATGCACCACGAGTTAAATTCATATTTATCGATAAAAATAACACTTTAATAGAAGCAGATCTAAATTTTACAAATCTAAATAAACTATTTGATCATAACTAATTGTCATTACAATGCATACTAATTAACCTCCCATAATCAAAATAATAACCCACATTATAAAGGGTTCTACATTATACCCAGATTTATATAAAAATATTTCGACCATATAGAAGTGAAGAAGAGACCCTAAGTATGCATAACAACTTCAAATTTACGAAAAAAATTAATGTAGAAAAAAATCTGGCCATCTTAAAATTTAACGTCTAAATGACCATCATAATGGATTTTTTTGGTCCATCGTGACAATCATTTGACCATCAATTTTAACACAGTGAAAGTTTCCTAGAACCTATGAGCTTAAATTTGACGTCTAAATGACCATCATATTGTCTTATGTTTGGTCTCATTGTGACGGTCATTTGAATCAAATTTAATCAATCAAAAACTTCTTTGTGTATTTCAGAATGTGAAATTCTAGAATTTCTTCTTCTACATAATATTAGGAGGTTATATTTTAACACATTATAATAACCTATTATAATTTATAATGTAAAAATATATACACTTTTTTATTAAAAAATGTATATAATTTATAGAATGAGAATAAAAAACAACATATTGTTCATAAAAATTATAAACTATAGTATATTGTTTTTATATTAAAAAACACATAACCCTTATTAAAGGGTGTAAAGGACATATACAAAGTTAAAAGGATTTTACCGAGAAATAAACCTGAAATCCGTATTTTCATGAACCTTATCTCCTTCCTTCATTTACTCTTAATTTTACCCCGCACACATTTAAAAGTATGGAATTATTGCAAAATATTTTATATAATTCCTGCAAGCTAAAAATTTTAAAACTTTTATGTGGCTATAACTACTAATATTTTAATAAATATTTACCACACTTCACGTGGGCCACCAATAAACTAGCCCTTTTTTAAATTCTCCATTTATACTTGAGAGTTCCACATTTATACCTGAGATATTATCTCATTTTATTCTCCACTCCCATTCTTATATAAAAGAAAACTTTTAAATATATTTATTTATATAGTTTTATCAACTATAAGATCTAAATGAATGGGGTCCTCCTTACATGGATAATATAAATGGTTAGGGACACATGTTAGGTTTTATTTAATAATTATTAATATTTAAAAGTAATCCCTTCATGGCCAAGCAATAAACACGGGCCCCCTTTCCAAAAAAAAAAGCACTTAAGTTTTTTTGTAAAACATATATAAACCAAGTCTAATAAAATTTATATTTTAATCGATTTAAACTAACCATAGATATAAAATATGATTTAAACTTAGGATTGTTCTTTTTCTTTTAAAACTATATATGCCTAGATTTATAAGTTAAATATGACTTAAAATTAGGCTTAGAATATGGTGTCTTGACTCTTCCCTCAATCCCATGTAATTTTAATATGGTTAAATGCTTTTAATATATAGTTTTTTTCAAAACTATATAAATTTTAATATGATGTTTATATAAATTATTATATAAACCTTATTCTATATTACATATATTTTTATTTAAAAATAATAATATAGTTTTCATGTCATTGCCTTCTTCATGTCATCACTGCAGGCCATCAAGACCAAGATTGTGAGCCATCAAATGTGAGTACATTGTGATGTTGCTTTTTGGCTGCGATGTGGTGTCATCGGCGTGTTCTCGAGCTATTTTTGGTGGAGCTCTTTGTGTTGTTTCTCTTTTGGTTTCTTTTTTATCTTGTCTTCTTTGTTCTGGATCTTTGTACGTTTAGATCATTTTCACCTATATTGTAATATTTGGGTCATTGAGCCTTCCTTGGTTGGGTTTTTTGCCTACTCTAAGGCTGCTTCTCTCATATTTACTATACGGCTTTTGAGCCTTTTTGTATACAGGTATAGTCCCTTCAAAACTATTTTCCTTAATAAAAAAAAAATAATATAGTTTTCAAATTATATAGGATATAATTATAGATTAACTATAAACTATAGTTTTTCAAATTGAATCATTTTAAAGGGGACCAAAGAAAGCGGGTATGAATTTACCTTCCAGAATATTTAACCTACAAAAATTTGAAATTATAGAAAACATGAAAATGATTTCATATAGTAATAAATCTTTTCTTTTTGTATGTGATTTTCATGCAGGTAAATTTTTAAAAGCTGCTTTCACCTATGCACACATCAATCTCAAACAAACATTAATTCCATATAATTTATAAAAGGTAAATGAAAGTAAGAATCATATCATATTACATCTCCCCCCAAAAATTAGGGATTTAAAATTTAAAAACCCTAAAAATTTTACCGAGAGTTTAATTGCACAAATGTAGTGCCAAAATAAATTGGGAAAAAAATAAGGGACCGGATACCTTTAAATACCCTTTCAAATAAATAAATATTACATCATAACATAAGTAAATAAAGAAATACTTACGAATAAATAAATAACACATGTGACACAAGATTTATAGTGGAAAACCCCAATAGGGTAAAAATACTTTGAAAATGACCTTTTACTTGAGAGAACTTATTTTACATCTAGTAAGATCACCTCCTCCTTTGAAACCCTATTTACAAGGGTAAAACTAAATCATTTGATTTGCACACCGTTGATATATTTCCGAATATATCAAATGAGGACCTAAATTCATTTTTATATAAAGTGATCGGGTATGTCTCATGACCCACATTTTCAACCTAAAATGGTTGACGATACACCTAGGTTAATAATATTTAATATTAGAAATATAATCATTCCAGGGATATTAAATATTTAACCTAACGTATATACCTAGGTTAACATATTTAATAATAGAAATAGAAATACTTCATATTATTAAATATTAACGTATATATTAGTGATGGACCCATATACATTAAGGGTTTCCAGACCACTTAATCATTATGTTCAAATGTAAAGAAGAAAGGAAATACAAGTGCGCCTGCAAGAAAATAATGTTCGGTGGTTGGGAAATGATTAAGTCCACCATTGACTTATTATTATTTTTAAATTTGGGAATCACAATAATATAGGAAAGGAGCACTAGAATGTAGTCTATTGGATTCTCGAGATACTTGAGAGGGACCAACAATAGACATTTTTTTATGTAGGGTCGAGAGGTGTCCTTACATGGATATGTTTATGAAGACATGGCTAGAGATTTAGATGAAAGGAGGAGCACCATAGCGTATGTATTTATTCTTTGTGGCAAACCAGTTAGGTAGATTTCTAAATTGCGAAGATTTATGCCTGGTCTACTACAAAGGAAGAGTATGTTGCTTCTAGCTCTGAAGCAAGAAAGGAGATGATATGTATGCGGTGGATCATGGAAGAGTTGGGAAATAAGTAGGAAAATTATAAGTTATTCGGTGATAGCTAGAGTGTAATTTTATTTGCAAATAATACAACATTTCATTCAAGAACCAAATATATACAAATCAGGTCTCACTTTATTAGACCAATTTTGGAGGATGGACTACTGAAGTTGGAGAAGATCCATACAAGTTAGAATCATGTTTAGATGTTGATAAAGGAAGTGAAAAAAGAGATGCTGAAATTTTTTCAGCTTTAATAGGTATTCAATATTGATCTTGAAGAAGAGAAACAAATCAAAGAAGAGTCTGAGGGTGAGATGTAACAATGGGTTGTAGTAGTTGGTCTCCAAGTGGGAGATTGTTGAAGTTGTGGAGCCTGATTGCAAGTTAAAGTGGGAGTTTGGTTTTCTTTGTTCTATTTTTGGGGAGGAAATCATGGTCATGGATAAAAATAGCATTATCTTATTAATAGACTGGAGTTGTTATTAATAGACTAGATTTTTTTTTTATAAGCATGTGATATTTAGGTTGCTTGTGGTTGAAGAAAACTTTTACAAAGAGGTGCACAAGTTATATATATGTGCATGGATTTACTCTTTGTAGTATGAAAAAGAGAGAGAATTGTATTGTATTCCTTAGGAATGAATAAAAGAGAAGGATGAATTTTTCTAGTTGATGTAACCCAAATTTGGTGAACCACGTCAAATCTTGGTATTATGTTTTGATTGCATACTTATTCTATTTCTATTTTAATTTTGTTTTATTGCTCATCTTTGTTTCAATCCTAACAATTGCCCTAGAGGAGATAATGCTAAGCTAAGATTTCATAGGTTAGGAATCCCTATAGCATTTTTAATGCCATTAGTTCCGACCTTTGTTTCAAAGTGTGGAGATTTATTTCCATCTCTCGATTGCATAATTATTGAGCTTTTGGTTTTATACATCCTCGTGTTATACTAATCCGGCTATCATCATAGAACATTGCTCAAAGATATTGCTCCCATAGAGAGGGGTTCAGGGTTTCCTTAAAAATCCATCACAATAAGTTCCATTTGCATGATATATTCCATAAAGATCATGATGGTGTTCTGACATATCACAAAGAATCGTTGAGGCAAAGAAATTGTGAAATTAAACATGGTGGCACAACTTTAATGCAGGGTTTCGTTGGGTAAGAAGCTTTTGATTTTTTTTTCGATAGCCAATTGGTTTTACTTAATTTCTTTAACTTATGTTTATATACATTTTGAAAATGTATGGATCAGTCCATTGAGATCACCAAGGATCATTGTGCAAATAATTACAAAATCAAACACTTTGTGGCACAAATTTTATTTTGCCCAGTTTTACTAGAGATTCAAGAGAATGGTGACCTTGGGTAAGAATAGTCCATTATTTAAATTTTCATTGATCTAGTTGTGTCCTTCTTATACTTTTGTTATCCCTACTCTCCCTCCATTAATTTTATTTTTGAAATGTTATCACCCTATAGGAGAGAGCGTTAAGGCGAGAATCATGAAGCCATGAAGACTCCTATGGAATTTTTAATGCCATCAGTTGTGACCTTTGTTTCTAGTGTGGAAATTTTCTTCCAACTATTGATCTCATAATTACCTCTTTTACTATTTATACATTCTCATGTTATACTAACTAAATCTATCAAAGATAGAACATTTCTCGAGCTAATGTATCCATGATGAGGGGTTCGTGGTTTTCCTTAAAATAATATTTTAGAATCATTTCCAAATGCATGATATATTCAGTAATGAGCGTGATGGCTGTGCAAGATATCTCCAATAATAGTTAGGAAATGAAATTGGGAAAGCAAGCAAGGTGGCACAACTTTAATGGAGGGTGTCGTTGGGTAAGAAGCTTGTTGATTGTTTTTTTATAGCCCATTGGATTTTCCATAATTTATTTAACTTATGGTTATGTACATTTTGTAGATGTATGGATTGGAATATTGAGATCACCAAGGATAGTTTTGAAAACAATTTCCAAATCAAACATTGTGGCACAACTTTTTTTTCCAGTTTTCCAATGGATTCCATGAGAACTGTGACCTTAGGTAAGATTGCTCCTTGATTTAAATTTTCATTGATCTAACTTGTTTAGATTATAGTCACTTTTCGGAAATTATGAATCTCTCTCTTTTAAAACCAGATTTATGTATAACTTTTAATTAATATAAAACATTTTGGTAAGGTACAAGTTGTTTTGGCATTCGAAAGTCTTTGCAACAAACAAAATTTATTACTATAAGCCTACCACTAAGTTCAAGCCTGTGTATACAGGGAAATAATAGCATAACAATGAAGAGAGTTGTTCATATATAAATTTCTAAACTTTAAGGTGAATACTTAAGGTATTTAAGTGTTGCCAATTTAATTATAATCCATTTTCCCACTATGTTCCATAGAATCTCTTGTGAGATTTGGATCTTATTTTATTACTATCCATTTCCCAATATGTTCTATAAAATCCATTGTGAGATTTTAATCATAGTATATCTAAGGATATATGAAGATAATATAACTTATACAAAAAGCTAAGTACATTCTTAATTGTTGTTACACTAAAGGCATATTCCTGATTAACTTATATATGGATCAAATCTAACAAGCTTTGGAACTACTCAACTATCCTTCCAAAAACATATTTCTTTTATTGCTCCATAGTCATGTCCCTCATTGTGTCATGTCTTAGATTTTTTTATGGCAGTCATTTTCTTTTTGTTTCCTCTATGTCGGGATGCATTTAAATTATTTAGAATATAAGCTTATAAAAATGGTGCACAAGATCCCTAGAAAATATACCTTTATTCTTAGAGCGCTTACAATTAAAAAAATTTCATACTTGAACATCATGACTATCACTATTTTAGATGCATCGAACATATGAGATGTCACAATGTTGCTTAGTAATTATCTATTGATCGAAAACGAGAAGCTAATAATATGTGTACTCATGGGGTGTCTACTTTCGGGAATGACCCATTTTGGATTTGGAGGTGGCTAGAGATATATCTCTTCTATGGGCATCCGATATCACCTCGGAGTTTTAATTTTATCATAGCATAAAATCCAAGGTGAACTATAATATTCAAAATGATATAGTAAAATAATTAGATAGAAAACCATTTATTAGAACATGGTACAATGTAACAAAGGTTAACATATTGGATTTTTATTTATTTATTGTAATGTTTTAAAGCTATACTATTATAACATGAAGTTTAATTCTTGCATTTTTATTTCTAACCTTTAATTCACGTCTTCATCTTCCTTGAATATTCCATGTACTCATCCTCACTTCCTAATCCCATGGGATTTATGCCACCTTTTAGTTTCCATCTAAGTAGACCTTCCTCCCGAGTATCATCGTTTCAAAAAGCACCCTCCATTTCCCTTCACAATTCAAGCTATACTTCACATAAATTATACACACCACTCAACAATTGACATATATGTCAAGTGTTTCTTAAGTACATATATTTTAAAATTTGTGTCCCTCATTCAAGTTTTGTTTCCCTTCCTCTTATCCACCCTCTAATCCATTCTTCCATGCCCCTCTTCCTCTCCCACTCTTCCTCTCTCTCTAGATCAATTTTTAATAAGATCCCTTTTGAATCTGTCTCTAAGGAGTAGGGTGGCTCTCTCGGTAAGAAGAGGAGAAGAAAATTCATGGAAAGGGTGTGAAGAGAATGTGTTGAAAGCATGGATGGTGGCTCATGATTTTTGGCTAGAGCACGTCGTAGTGAGGTCTCTTTAGAGTTCAACAACATGAATGGCGGTGATACCTCGCATTGCATTTTCCTTAATGAAACTAACTTTCAAGCATATATGGCCCATATAATTTAAGGCGGGTCATATTCTTGATTCATAATGTTTTCAACTTCGTAGGGTGGAATTTTATACATTGGAGATGGATCACAATTGTTGTGTAATTTCCAAGATGAAAGTATTTTGTATTGTAGGATTGAAACATAACGAAAATTGATTAAATTCTAATCATTGTGAATAGACACAAATAACGATTTCACTCTATTATTAAGTGTAGAAATATAAAAATATATCAAAGTTTCTCTTACATTCAAAGAGAAATAACTCTATAAATCTCTCCAAAAACTCCTATATACATGAGTCGATAAAACAACTCACAACCATCCTAACCATTACCTAATATGTGAAATTATATCTCACAACAAACAATCTAATAAAGAGACTTAAAGTAATGGAAGGTAACATATCCCCAATGTGGTCTATTTTTTCCATTAATTAATGCGGTGGCTTGTTGCTCAATTTAGGCTAAAAGAAAACAACATGTCGTTCCTCGCTTCCTCAATGGCTCCCAGCTTGTTTGGTGGTGCGGCCAGGAAACCTCTCGAAGATTATTCCGTCATAGACTAGATATGAGCCATATCTAGACATCTCGGAGGTTCTAGTTGAAAGGAAAATACAGATTCAAATCTTGGCAAAGCTGGAAGGCTTGGAGAGTCATCTAAATATCACATTTTTTAGATAATGGTGGAAGAGAAAATAGGCTGCAGGTTTGGAGTTGTGTGAACTTGGGGTGATAGTTTCCTCTTCTTCTTCCGAGATGATGCGGATTTGTAAAGAGTGTTTCTAGGAGGACCATGGTTTTATGGGAAATCGGACCTCAAGCATTTGTCGTTGGCACCCGGGGCTGAAATTGGATTATGCCTTCCACATCTCTTCCGGTGTGTATAAGTCTACCTCTGATGCCTTTGGAATGCCGGGAACTAAAAGTTTTCCTTGGCATGGCTCGATCCACCGGAGTCTTGATAGAAATGGACCCATTGCGAAGGCCCAATCAAGATTGGTA
This sequence comes from Taxus wallichiana var. yunnanensis, assembly GCA_018340775.1. Taxonomy (NCBI): domain Eukaryota; kingdom Viridiplantae; phylum Streptophyta; class Pinopsida; order Cupressales; family Taxaceae; genus Taxus; species Taxus wallichiana. The sequence continues at coordinate 362,723,800 of CM031241.1, forward strand.
TTTGCTAGGTTGTGCATTAATGTGCTCATTACTGTTCACGAAGGTGCAAACAAAATCTTTTTGAACACCACAAGTTGCAAATATGAGAAGGAAATAGTCATTGAAAAGTCTTGAATTTTTGTGAATCATGCTAGAAAGCTGGAGTCGATGTTGTGTCATCTTTGCGAGGGCTCTGCCTTCGTAGTCATCGGAAGAGAATGGATAAGACCCATATATTCCAGTAGCTCTATTCAAGGACGTATTGCGAGGTGGATTCGAGTGAGAAGGAAGACAGAAGGGATCGGATGGGAAAAATTAGAATGCACAGATTGGATCAGAGAATGTGATTTACGAGAGGGCCGAATAGATTGAAGCCTGCACTAGTTCGGTTGGGAGTGGAGCCATCTTGGAGAATGGAAGGTTGGGTGAAATGGAGTATCTTGACGTTATTTTTATGAGTTAATCTAAATAAATTAATAATGCTAAAATGGATTTTTCATATTTTTATGAAATCTAAATATAAAAAAGAATTAATACGCTTCTAAATATTTTATTTTATTATTTAAATATAGTGAAATAATGGAAATAAGAGGGATATGGTACTAACCTCAAGTTGACTTACCTCATTGTGTGTTGAACTAAAGTAGTTGTATTATGTGAAAGAAAGTATGGGTGGCCTTCGGGAAGGGAATGGAAACTAGAGTATCCGACTAGATTGAGGCTCTGGAGGAGGATATCGGAGCCCCTGGGCACTGTCATAGTTTATGATCTGGGCACTTGTAGACTTGTAGAAAAGCTCAAGACCTGGGTCTAGTAGTGTCACAATATCTCTTGTAATATCTTCATCTCTATCACACATGGGTGTCACAATATTGTCACCTGTGTCACTATGAATGTGTGTGAAGATCCACCTACAAAACCCTATTCAAAGCATCAATTCCTAAGAAATAAAAATGCATATGAATAGGTCAGACTGACCTTAGCTGCCACAATGGTGGACTTATGACTAAGTGTTGCACTACATTCCAAACCCCATGTAGTTTTATGTGTGTGTGTGTGTAATTTTGTGCCTAGGATCCCTAGCACCAATGACATAGAAGTAGGGGAAATAACTAGATGTAAAAATGCAAATGGTGGATGGAATAGAAAGAATACAACCCTTTCCCCTATGCTTGTGTGATGCAGATGTAGAAGATGCCCAAATGTAGTCCCTTGCCTTAGTAGATAGTTGCCCTTGATAGTAAGATGTCCACCCATAATGTAGTGAGTATGTTATGTTTATATAGGGATATCTTGTTCAAATTTTGACACTAGTGACCCAAAAACTGCCGACTACAACCTAGGGAATGCATGGGGTAACAAAAAAGACTAACCTCAAACAAATAAATTAGGACCACAAATTACAAAAACATGGGTGCCTAAAATCATAGATTGGGGCACCCTAGGCACCCTAGTAACCCACCCCTAATATAGGACTGGAGATGACAAATGAGAAAATTATGACACCTAAGACTCTAAAAGATGCCCAAAAACTATATAGACAAGTGATGACTAAACCAAACAAATAACAATGATGACTGACCACTAACTGACAACAAGACCAAGGATGGGTCACTAGTGAATACTTTTATTACACAAGATCCATATATAAAATAACATACCCGATGGTATAAATGTAATAGTAAGTGCGTGATTTTGTGACTACATTTTCCCCACTTTATGTTGGTGAGCGAAAAGCTTGGTAACATAAAGTAGATAGAGATGTACTGAGAAAGAGTCGGAGAAGCCCATGTTGTAGAAGAACACGTAGATGTGTAGTAGAAGTGTGCCGATAGAACTATAAAAGTGTCAAACCATGGATCAGTGAGTTGATCCATGTAATGTAAAAAAAGCATAAATGTCATGATGAAGTGTGCTAAATGAAAGTGATGACTAGAATGTATGATGATTTTAACACGGTTTAATGATGAATAGGTGGGTAGGGAGTGATCAGTTCCCAACCCAAACACTTGTATATGAATGAATAATCAGAGGATTTGGGCATCCTATGCCGCTAGAGGAAGAGTGTAGGGAGAAAAGTGTGTTATTCTCCAATATTTAACTACATCCTCAAGATCTAGCCATGCTGCAGATGGACTCAGATCAAATTTTGTGATTTTTGGATCCAAATGATTTTGATTAAATAGTTGACCCATATAGGAGTGATAGAGGAAAGGAACTCTTCCCCCACTCCATGGGTGTCACCACAATGTGAAAGCTTCCAAGTTGGGTCATCTAGAAGTGAACGTGATATAAAAAGAGGTAGCTTCCAAGTTAGGTCATCTAGAAGAAAACGAATGAATGAGGTGGCTTCCAAGTTAGGTCATCTAGAAGAAAAATGAATATATATGATGGCTTCCAAGTTAGGTCATCTAGGAAGCAAGTGTAGAATATAGAATAAAATCCCAAGTTATGTCATCTGGGAAAGAAGTGGTGAATGTAACTCCCAAGTTAGGTCATCTGGGAGACCACTTGTAGATTTGAATGATATGATTTTGATGAACGCATATAATTTTTGATTTTTTGATTTTGATTTTGACATTATTGATGATTGATAGGTTGATTAATTGTTTTGAGTGGTTACTCATGGAGATATTTTTCGCTAATTTCCCCAAGTTAGGTCATTAGGGGGAAGTTGATAGAAATTGATGAAATTTCATGTGAAAATATTTTTAATCACTTTTCCCCCAAGTTAGGTCATTAGGGGAATCGATAGAAAGTAATGTGTGATCGTGTTTAGGAAATTTTAAACATTTGTTTCCCCCATATTAGGTCATTAGGGAATTAATGGTGAAATTTCATGCTATGAATTGACCAAGTGTCGATTCATAATGTTTGAATGCATGGTGATGTGAGGGGGATTATAGGGGTCCCCCAATAATATGCCCCCTTTCGGTGAAAGAGGGAGTGATGAAAAGAATGGACTCTAAGCCAAAAGTAATGGCAAGAGGTTAAAAATGTATGTAGTGAATAAGAGATAATGGTGAAGAGATATAATGTGTGTCAAACATGTAAAATGGTGGTAGGTGGAATTCTAAAAATAATGCCACAAATGGGGTGTAAATCGGAGTAAAAATGCTCAAGATATAAGTGAAAACAGTGTAGTGGGTATTAGTGTGGTAATAAGCATGAAATAAGGACCATAGTAAAGGTAGTGTTGAAAAGTAACTATAAATAGTAAAGTGAAAAAGTATTTTATCACTTCATTTGTCTTTTGTGTGAGTGTGAGAGTGTGTACGGAGTGAGTGAAGATGCCTCAAGTGAGACCATTGTGTCCTAGTCGGTTTGAGAGAGTGGTGACCTGTTGTAGCATCGTGTATGACTACGCAGAGTTGGTAAGTGCATTATTTTTGCAAAAATGTAGGGTGTAATAGGCATTTTAGTTGAATTTTTGAAAAATTTGAGGTTTTTATTTTCTCGGCATTTGGGACCTAGACAAGAGAGTGAGTGAGGCACTAGTGACCCCATAGGACTAGAGAGCCCAAAACCAGGGCAGTGTTAGTGTCCTCTTTCGGGGCACCCTAGTCCTACATCTAGGTGCCCTAGTCAAAATGTGTTGATTTAGTGGATAATGGTAAAAAATGTGTTTCTAGTATGTTGAATAAGTGTGTTTGGTTGTGTAAGGTGTTCTAACATTGTGTTTTTGTTGTTTGGTGTTTGTGTAGAGGGATATCCACTGAGGGAGTTCCGTGGTGGTCATCACTTGAGTACATTACTTGGATTGGGGTTATCGGATGATGAGTGGGATGTGATGGACCATGTCAGCCTGTGGCATATAGCACATGGATGGGGGATGTGCCCCATAACATGCCCATGTTGATTGCATTGTGTGAGAGATGGTGTGTAGACACATGCACATTTTGTTTCCTACAGGGGAGATGACACTTGATGTTGGAGGATGTATATCACATATTACGATTTCGGTTGTTGGAGAGAGGTATGAGTGATGGAAGTAGTGGATATGGAGTGAAGATGCACTTGGTGAGGTGATATTTTTTATAGGGCTCAGGTACCTACCGAGGCCCATATTAGTTTGGATGTGATACTATAGTCTAGGGTTCCACATTTGTGAAATTCATCACAGTGGTGATTTCTTCATGTATAGTCCATGGAGGGAGGAGGTGTTAACATCTTGTATAAGATGCATGACATATGTCAACGATAGAGGAGGAGGGGATGAGATACACATGGGCATGGTGTGTGTTGGCCCATTTATATAGAGACTTATATCGATTTACACAAGGATGAGCATGGTGGAGGTATAGGAGCCACCACACTACTACATGTGTGGGCATATGAGCACATAGTTGTATTGAGACTAGTTGAGGCCACGAGAGAGTGGGCTCAACCTTGAGATATATGCTCGACGTTGGGTGGATATTCAGTAGGAAGATGGATACAGATACCTTTAGGAACTTATAGATAGGATGGGGCCTAAGTTATATGGAGGCCATACCATGATTATGGGGATGGCGAGGATGCTATAGAGTTGTGATGCATTCGGAGGACTATGTGGCTAGAGGACCATTTTCAGGTGTGGCGAGAGATTTTTTAGGTGGAGAGGGTATCATGTAGTTTGGTATGGCACAGATGTGCCCCCAGAGCCATACATATGGTTGAGAGCTATCAAAGCCCCTAGGAGGGCTGGTGCTAGGCTAGGGCCCACAACAGAGTAGTTGATACCACTAGGATGATGGATGAGATGAGACCCACCCAATAGTAGCGGATGTAAATGGGATGATGCGTAGGGTGCACCGAGGAGTATCGAGCATGGTGGGAAGCACATCGGTGGGTATTACTATACCCAATATTCATGGGTGCTATGGAGTTTCGCCTCTGAGGAGGAGGAGAGAGGGAGGTGTCCCCGAACCTACAGTAGGTGGTTGGTAGAGAGCGTAAGTGTTTGTGTATGCCTTATGTGTGTTTAACAAATTGTCTATGTTGTTTTATATGTGTTTAGCTAACAGTGGTTTTATGTTATGTTTGTAGGGGATGCGTATTGGTCATTGATAGTAGACACATTGATCCATACATTGATGTGAAATGTGTTATGAATGATGTGTTAGGTAGAGGGATGCTAGAGCGTGTTGATGACATTATAGGTGAGCATGCCCATCTTTTTAGCTAGTGGCTATAAGCAGCGGTGACATGTATGGTGTTGCTAAGTGAGAGGGATGAGGCATGTGAGGAGACTCGATGTGCCGAGAGGTGGTAGGTGGTGGTCCCTTGGCCCAGGACATGTTTACTGCATGGTATGTAGACTTACAGCATCATTTTTGGAGTAGAGTATAAATATTACTATGCTACGGAGGTAGGTGGAGAAATTTTGAGGCCGCAAAATGTGGCATCACATTAGTGGAGAGGCATCCAATTCTAGGGATCTCAAGTACATGAGAGTGATAATGATGATGAGGTCTGATGGTGATTATTGTATATGATGTGGGGCCTTGCCCCTAATTATGAAACATTTTTTGGGATGATGATTATATTAGTGATATGTGTATGGACACCTATTTTTGATATATGTTAAATCTATGTTGGAATGTTTTTCCATGGTGATGTAATGGATATTGTATGATTCTATGGTTATTGTCCTAGCATGTGTATTGTATTTTTGTATGTGATGAATATAAATTTACATGTATGATGATGTTAGTAGTGGTAAATAAAATGTGTATGGTGAATGATGACTATATAACTAATGTAATGTGATTGATGAAATATTGGATGAATAAAATATGTAGTGCATAGGTAAGGTAATGATTATAGTAAAATAGTTGTGAAAATAGAAAAATGTAGGATAGTAAAATGAATGTACCATCATGATTGTGTGAGAATGTAATGTAGTGTAATAGGATAGGGTGATGAAAATAAGAGGGGGGAAGAATTAACCATGCCCCCAGTGTGTGAATGAATAGGCTCATGTAATGAAGACCCCTCAGTAGTCAAGTATGAGATGTAAGAAAGAGTGCATCATCGGGAAATGATTGAGTGTTTAGATGAAATGATGAAGCACGTGATGAAAGGTTCTTAGAACTAATCCCTCAATAGTCGTGTAAGAACCGTAAGAACACAAGTGTGTCATCGGGGGTAAGGTGATAATAATCACCTACCAAAGACCAAGATGATGGGTGGCGGTGGAAACATGTGGAATGGATGTAGCATGAGTGTATGAACCAAATGGAATGTCATGTGTAGTAACCACGAGGTATGTAGAGACTGGCGGAAAACCATGAGATGCAGCAACATGAAGTGGTGGATAGTGTGGATGTAGCGGATGTCAATGAATGTGATGGTGGAAATGATGGATGAGGTGGAGAATGAGCATGTGATGGTGGAGCATGATGAATGAACTGAGCACCTGATGGAGAAGACTCAAGTGGGGTATGCCTACACTGATGGGGTGAAGGAGACAATGACCACTCATGAGAGGAAAAGGAGATGATGTCAGAATCCACTAGTTGTTGTATCCTCTCACGTAGGGCAAGGAAATCATTGTCCCTATGGCTAATGATGCGATGATAATTACAATAGTGTTGGTCATGCATGATGTTGCAAGTAGTGTGGGGGATGATGTTGGTTAGAGGGTAACCGAATTAATCACTCATTGAGTAATATGCAAAACACATCATGTGGTCGAGCGTGAGGGAGAAATACAAAGGCTCTCGTGATGGAGGTGGAGTGGTGGAAGTAGTAACTTTTTGTGGAACCGAGAGAAGGATGGGTGGTGGTGAAGGAGTGGGTTGAGCTTTTTTGGAATACACTTTAGGAAAAGGTGGAGATTGCTTTGGATGCTCAACTGGAGGTGGGAGTGGAAGACTAGAGGATGGAACTATTGGAGAAACATGTGTGGGTTCAGCGATAGATGAGGACAAAGATATTTTTCTAGATCAATAACCTTATAGCACAAGAGAATGAATGACTCACAAGTATCATATTGTAACCTTTGCTTAAGTGGAGGAATGAGACCATGACAAAAGATGAATTGCTTTTCTAAGTCACTAGGTTGGAAGATGAGTTGGTGTATACATGCATTAAACCACAAGATATAGTCCTTGGATAGGTTCAGAGGAGCCTTGATGTAAAGTAGGAATGTGGTCATAAGTAACTCTAGGGCCATTATTAAGAATGAAATGATGGAGGAAAGCATCCTCCATGTCATAGAAAGTGCTAATGGACCCAAAGGGTAAATGGGTGTACCACTATAGTGCCTCATCAATAAGACTATAGTGAAAGGCCTTAAGAAACAATTGATCATTAGAGTAATCAGTCATAAGTGTGTGTAGTGTAGGATATGAGCATGAGGATCACTAGTACCATCAAAACATGTGAAATTAGGCATGGTAAAGTCTTTAGGGAAGGTGGAATTATGAATCTTTTTAGGAACAGGATTTCCATAAAGAATTGTTGTCAATAGAGGCATAATAGGCTCTACTTTCTAAAGTAAGAGTATGAACTTGAGATTGGAGTTGTCCTACAACATGCATGAGAGAGAGAATATCCTGTGAGGGATGGTAGGAGATGGCAATAATGTATTAAGTGGTTGAATTTTTCCATTATGAGTGATCATAGGGATATCAAGAGGTGATATAGTGGAGTTCGATGCTAAAGGAGCTATGGTAGATGATGATGTAGGGGTTATAGTATGACTAGTATCAACACAATCCCTAGTAGGGGTAGTGATCAAGGAGGAAACCTCTATAGGTGAAGATGCAGTAGGAGTTGAAGAGGATGTGGGGATAGAAGGGGAAGAAGAAATAGCTGGAGGTGACTCATGCACAATAGTGGATGTAATCTTAGGAGAGGATAAAAATGGAGTAGGAGAGTCACATGCAACGGTATAAAAAGAAGGAGACCCATGATGATGATCAGTAGAAGATGGGGTTCCGAAAATAATGTTTTTTCCATCAAGAGGATCAATAGGATCATCAATGTAATATGAAGGAGAATGCAAGATAGAATGAGATGTGGGAGGAGTATTATCAGAAGCAGTAGAAGACATAGGAGTAATAGTAGATGAGTAGAGGGAGAAGAGGTATGAGGGTACCTACTTTGTGGATCAATGCCTAATAAGTAATCAATGATAGAATCATCTAAAGCATCGGGTGGCATATCAGAAGAAGGACCACATGCAACTAGATGACATGGTGTACAATGAGTGAAAGTAATAGGGTCATCAACAAGGCATATACCTATAGGATAATCAACAAGACTAGTTGGCACATGTTGTTGGCCTTCCAAGAGGGCTTGTTGAGTATCATCAGGTAGAGTCATGGGGGTACTATATAAAGCCTTGAGTTCAGCTATGGTGGCCTCATCATAGATAGGATTGACACTAAAATGAGACATGATGGGAGAAAAGAAGAACTATGCTTAACCACTAAGGTATTAAAAAGGATCCAAAGGAAAAGTATTCTAAAAGTAGGGTTCACCAAAATGATTAACTAAAAATAGAGAAAAATAGATTTTTCTTATTTTTATGAGTTAATCTAAATAGAAACAAAATGTTATACTAAAATGTTAGATCTAAATATTTTATTTTATTATTTAAATATATTGAAATAATGGAAATAAGAGGGATATGGTACTAACCTCAAGTTTGACTTACTCTTTGTGTGTTGGATTAAAGTAGACTATTGTGTAACTGGGAAAGTTGTGACTGAGTGGCCTTAAGAAGGGAAGAGGATGAGGATCGAACAAGGCGAGGTGCTTAGGAGGATACTTGGAGTGCCCCGGGGGCACCTTGTATGTGATTGGGTGTTTATAGATTATAGAAAATCTCTTAGGATATGGGTCAGTAGTGTCACAATATCTCTGTAATATCTTCTGTCTTTATTACACACATGTCGCAATACTATCACTTGTGTCACTTGTAAATGCAATGTGAAGATCCACCTACAAAACCCTATTCAAAGCATCAATTCCTAAGAAATAAAAATGCATATGAATAGGTTAGACTGACCTTAGCTACCACAATGGTGGACTTACGACTAACTAAGTTGCACTACATTCCAGACCCATGTAGTTCTATGTGTGTGTGTGTGTAATTTTGTGCCTAGGATGCCTAGATTCAATGAAAAGTAGGGGAAATAACTAGATGTAAAAATACAAATGGTGGATGGAATAGAAAGAATACAACCCTTTTCCCCATGCTTTGTGTGATTAGATGTAGAAGATGCCAAATGTAGTCTCTTGCCTTAGTAGATAGTTTCCCTTGATAGTAAGATGTCTGCCCATAATGTAGTGAGTATGTTATGTTTATATAGGGATATCTTGTTCAAATTTCAACACTAGTGACCTGAAAATTCGACTACAACCTAGGGGAATGCATGGGTAACAACAAAGACCGACCTCGAACAAATAAATTAGGACCACAAATTACAAAAACACAGGTGCCTAAAATCACGGAGGGCACCCTAAGGTGCCCTAACTATAGGAATGGAGATGACAACTAATAAAATTTCGACACCTAAGACTCCCTAAAAGACACCAAAAACTATATAGACAAGTGATGAATGAACCAGAAAAATAACAATGATGACTAACTAAGACGTGAAGACTAAGGGATGGGTCACTAGTGAATAGTTTTATTATGTAAGATCCATATATAAAATAACATACCCAATTGTATAAATGTAATAGTAAGTTTGTGGTTTCTTTTGGCCGAGGGTAGCAAATTCTCCTTATTTCTTTTAGTGCCTTATCCTTCTCTACCTCTTGTAATCTTTGGTTTTCTAGTCCCCTCAAAACCAAACTATTACCTAATCTAAAAAACAAACAATCTAAATATAAACCTTATAATAAATTATGTGAGAAATAATAATATTCCTAATAATCGCCCCCTTAGTGCGAACATGGGGAAAACACCATTTTCAACCAAGCAAGCATGCCACTCCATAGCCTACACATGGTCTTGATCCTCAACATTGACCGTGGGAAATACATCATCCATGAATAGTGGTGATCAAGCTATTCGGTGAATACATGAATTACGATCATTCAACCAATTCACATCAACCATTAAGTCAATATGATCAAGAAAAATTCTTGTAATAGTATCAATGGTATAAATATATGCATCATCATCATCACAGGGGAAACACAAACATTGTATTGCATGTAGGACCATGGATGTTAATCTTTTCTTATTCATCAAACATACAAAATAAAAAATTTAACTAAAGTAATATGTGACCTCCGAGGTAGTTACAAACTTGAAGGCGTTGATTGTACTCCTACCTCTGTGGGCTAAACATATAATATACGTCGATAACTTAGCGGGATGCGAGCATGAAGCACATTTGTTTCCACATTGAATTTATTTTATTCTTCCCTCCAACAAAGTGAAACACCTTAATTTTCGTATGTTGGGTAACACTGAAAATCCATCTGTAAAGCAATTTTTTTCCGGACTATTACAATGACTGTGGTAGTAGTCAAATCCAAATGGTTAAAGAACTGCATGGTTACAGAAATATTTTCTTGAACTAATCAATACAAATGAAAACAAAGAAAATCCAATGAATAATGCCATCTGTTAACGTATGGATCATTCACCAAAGCTTTAAAAAAGGATTCATTTATATCTACACACCTTGCACATGTAGAAGCGATCTGAATTCAACGTGGATAGATGTGACCAGGGATTCCACAACGACGTCTGCCTATATCAAATTCTTTTGGAATATGCATTCTTTATTCGGTTAGATTATGTATATCAAATTGAAAATGAACGCGTTGCAACCAGTTGAGATCAGGTAGCAATAATGAGACAGAACTCGTTGATCTACTTTTCCAATACCGAATCAAGTCAAACTCCTTCATAATTCACTTATACCGGCAGGTTGGGTAATTTTGAGGCAGGCTTCAAAATACAAAAAAAAATTATCTTGACGGGCCACGCAGGGTTAAAGATTGTATATGATTCAAGAATTGTGCCCAATTTAGATTTTCTCTTATCTAATTGTCCCAAAGATTTGATATCTAGGTCGTGACAAGGTGAATTTTAGAATATGATTGATACAATCCTCATACACATATATGAGAACCCTGATCCACTTGAATTCACGTCAACACATAATTATTGATGCAGACTTTATTCAGTTCTTTCCTAACGGATCTGTCAAAAACTGATACGCACATATCTGGGGCAACCCTTCTTACATCGAATCTAGCCCTTCATAATTTAATACACTATTATCCCACCCTAACACCAATTTTTGGTATTGCAGGATTCAAAGATAAAATAAATTGATAAATAACAAGTAATAGTTTCACTCTATTAGTCAAAGTAGAAATATACAAATATATAGTAGGAGTTTCTCCTATATTCAAGGAGAACAAACTCTGTAAATTTCTCTAGAAACTCCTATATAAGCGAGTCAATAAAACAACTCATAAAAACCCTAACCATTACATAATATGTGAGATTATATCTAACAACAAACAATCTAAATATAAATTGTTATGAACAAATCACAACACCCCGATTTCTCGCAAATGAATGGTTGAGGCAGTCGGTGTGATTCGTCAAACATGGATTTATCCCAAAGTGTGGGAATTTACAAATGGGAGATCGCTCAAGAGAGGGAAGGCTTCCTATCCTAACCTAGTGCTAACTACATCAAAGTGCAGAGAGTTACAGATCTCACCCTAATCTAATGTTTTCCCAAGGAGATAGAGTTAGAGAAAATTGCATGAAAATTACAATCTACTCTAAGGGAAGCTAATGCACCAAGAAGGATGTTGAACAGCCTAAATAATAAACACAACACTACTAAAACCTTGTAATGATAAAAACAACAATACTCAATAACTTTGCATGCAATGAAATAACAGAAAGTTATGATATAACACATAAGAGGGTTTGAAGCATTCACAAATATGATTTTATTACTCTCAAAGTAGATACAATACATCACATTTAGGGCCAAGGGAACATATTTTTCATTCTGACCTTGATAAGGAGGTTTGAAATCTCCACAAATCTCTTACAGACAAGAAATAAGGGAGGAGCATATACAAGTTTTCCAACCTTTTGAAATGAGCCCCTCCTTACAATATATAGGAAGAATGAGAGAAAGGGAGAAAGAAGGAATTCAAAATCATTCTTCAACACCCTCAAATGCATTAAAATTACCTACAAAATAATGGGTACCACCTGCAAAACCCATACCTCCATGTACTTTTCCTTGTTGGGTAAGAAAGGAAGCCCATACCTTCATCATTTTTGTAAGTAAGAAACCTGATTTTACTCCTCCAAAATAGCATACTCCTAGCCAAAATTTATGGCCATATTTTGAGAAAATCTAAGCTCCCAGTCAAAAGTTATCACCATATGAAGATGAGTGAGTGATACTACAAAAACATTGAGTGGTTGATCGACCATTTTATGAATTTGAATCGGATTGCACCCTTGGAAATTTGAAATTTCAGACTTTCGGGATTCAGAGCTTCAATAATTTTGACTTCAGAGGTCATTGTCACTATTCATCGATGGATCCATGAAACCTCTCAAATGCTGAAAACCCCGAAGTCTAAAATTTGGACTTCGGGTTTCAAACTTAAAGTTATTATTCCAAAATGCCAAACCCCGAAGTCTAAATTTCAAACTTTGGGTTTCATATCTTTGGGTTTTTGGGGGTTTCGGGGTTCAGGTTTAGGGGTTTCTTCATCCATCTGGTTTTTGTATATCTTTGAAACTCGAAACGCATGAAGTCCTAATTTTAGACTTCGGGTTTGAGATTTCCCCTCCCATGTGGTATTGCTCATCAATCTAAGCTTGAACTTGCTACCAATTCCAAAATCTGAATGTTTGAAGTTTGAATTTGGACTTTTTACTTTGACATCTTTTAGGCCTTTTGAGCTTGCAATTTTAGAGTTTTGATCCACCGATTTCCCTAATTTCACCTCGGCCTACTCTAAATGACCTCACCTCCAAAGTCTAAATTTCTGAGTTTGGAACTCTTCATTTCCCGAACTCCTCTACAATGTTCTCGGTGCACTACAACTTACTCGTCTTGAGCCAAAAATGTGAGCTCCCATGGCTAAATCAACCCTCCTATTTTCTCTGTGCAAGGTCATAATTGTCCGATTTCGCAAAAGGGAAAACATTGGATAACATAAACCTTACAAAAAATCATGTGCGCAATAATAATATATTCCTAACAAGAAGAATGCAAAAAAATCTTTGTTTTGGAGGACTTTTGGAGGAGGTACTTGGTGGTGATACCTCAAATTGCATTTTCCTTATTCAAACTCATGTTCTAACAATAGAAGAGTATTATGATGTATACTAATGGCCCAAATAATTTAAGATTATTGTGATGTATACTAATGGCCAAAATAATTTAAGAGTATTGTGATGTATACTAATGGCCCAGATAATTTAAGAGTATTGTGATGTATACTAAGAGTAGGGTGGAATGCCATACATAGGAGATGAATTATAACCGTTGTGTAATTTCCAAGATGGAAGAATGCAAAAAAATTATTTTTTTCGAAGGATTTCTGGAGGAGGTACATGATAGTTTTTACGATATGGCTTGTAAAGCAATATTGCTCTCTAAAATGAAAAAATGTTTATTGTTTCCTTCCCTACAGAGTCAAATTATGTGCTCAAATATGTTTGCAAAAATATCAAAGATGTCTATGAAAAGTTTTCTCAAAATGTTGTAGAATGTTGTGTTGTTCTTTAGCAAAGTTTGTTGGTTTTAGAATGTTTTGGTGTCTTCTCAGGGTCTCTAAGCTGAATTACTACAATGCTAATCGAAATGCCTCACACGATTACAAAAATTCATTAAGTACCATGAAGTTTTGGAGTCTGTATGCATTCTTGGAGAAAGTACAAGAAGTCTATGGGTAGCTTATTATGTCCAAGACCAAGTTGTCCATATCAACAACATATTTTTTTATTTCTCTTCAGTTTTTTTCTTTTTCATGTATATGTATTTTTCATGGTCACCATTTTTCTCTGTGTTGCCTCTCTGTTGGGCCACATTTAGAGTAAGTACATCATATCTTATATTTAAGAAATCAAATAATCTCTTTTAAACCTAGAAATTACATGCACACTTTCATGGTTTTATTAGTAAACATGTAATCCTATGGTGAAAAGTAATGTGACAAGAATGTACACCTCCTATTTCTCCAACCACCATACCCAGCCAACACCTATTGGATTTTCCCCATTTTCTATTTTGGCCCTTCAAGTGCAAAGTGTCTCATGAGATGTGTAATTGAATTCCCCTTACATTTACGCAAGGGATGAAATCAAAAAAACTATTGACGATAATAGAATCACTCGACCATTTTGTGCATTCGAGATTTTTTTGATAATTTATAAAAATGACACATTGTTGTAGGAAATAATACTTTCCCATTGGTTCCTTGCTAAATTATCCCCATTCTTGTGCTTCTCCCTTAGATTTGTAATTTATCTCTCCTCTTTCTCTCTTGATATTTCACTCTTTTCACTTTTAGTTCTTGATACATCCCCTTCGGTGTTTCCATCGCACATTTCACCTTTTATTGCTAGTAAAAGATGAAAAGATACAAACATGGAAGTTTTTCTTGAGTATAATTTTATAAGCAGTCATATCGAAAAGGATCCCACATTGAAAATTCACTTAGAAAAAAATAGCTGCTATATTATTTGTGAAAACAGATGAATTTATTTGAGAACCCCTTTGCTTTGAATATGAATAATGAATCATCCAAGAGAAAATGTAGTGCCCCCTCCTCTTCGACACTTATTATATGTTGATTTTGATTATGTTGACTTTAAACATGGATATTCTTGTATCATTTTATTTTAGCACGATGTTAGATGATAGAGATATTCACTATTGATGGACTTTGATTCATAGTATGATTGTGTGGATTCTTAGATACATACAAAGACATGTTATATTTTATGATGATGATGTTTTGTTGATATATGAATTATTGACATTTGGAATTCTCTTCAAGTTGGGTAGGATTTAACATTTGAACTAATCTTGTAATCTTTTGGATATTTATAAAAGATATAATTGGCATGTTATTGAAACTTTAGGCAAATAATAACATTGTTTAGTTGAGATGATGATTTAGATATATGCGGATGTTTATTTATTGAGATGCATATATTTTATCCTTGATGTTGTTTATGCGGCCATGATTCCAAAGGTGGTATTGTGTGATTTTTAGATAATTAAATCACAACAATCAAAAGGGAGATTGGAGACCAACCACTGTGAGAATACTAGATGGATACAACGAAGGTCACCGTGACCACTTGTGTAATGTTTTCATTTTTTTGCTTGTTTGTTTAAGTTTGTTAAAGGGTCCCCATGGAGGGGATGACCTCAATTGTGACCATAAACATGTGTGTAATTCTTTTTCACTTTTTTTTGTTGAGTATGTGATTTTATCGTGATGTAATTTATTTTATCATTTTTTATTCTTGTGCTTTTATAAAGTAAAAAAATCATGTTTATTAAGTTATTCGGGATGTGACAAAAGGGGGTCATTTATTAGAGCATTTGGTCATTTGGAGTTTTTATTTTGATTGAGTGCAAGTGACTTGGAGTTTTGTACATTCTATCTTGCCTTTGAAATTCGGATTTGGGATTAAGGGTCATTTTTGGAGGCTTGTGGGACAAGCTAAGCTTGTCCACACCTATTAATTTCATATACCAACCCTACCTATGGATTTGGGGTCAAAAATAGACCCCATTATGTGTTTTGTAAGACAAAAGTGACATTAATTGCACTTTTATTACATGGGTTTTAAATTTTGTCCTTAGGGGGTGTGGGTTTGGATTGTGTGTGTAAGAGGTTTTCATTCCTCTCAACCACAAATTTATTGTGCATTGGGGTTGAGGATTTACTTGTGATGTGGAGTTGAGGATGAGTGATTTGGCATCCTACATGGAGCCACCTCACCCTCCTCTCTCCTTTTTATATATATGGAAGTTATTTTGTTTGTTTAGGGGTTACTTCACTTCATTTGGGCACTTGTTTTTTGGAGTTCGAAGATTTTGGAGTGCTTGTGGCTTTATTTTGGAGCTCATTGGTGTTGGATTGTGCTTGAAGGATATTATTGTGTGACTCTTGGATCAAACTCTACCATGGAAAGGTAGGAGCTACACCCTTGTTTTAATTGTTTTTTCTATATGTGTATGTTATTGAATATTTTGGTATGCTTGTTGGGTTCTTGGGTAGATTGTCTAAGTATGGCTTAGGAAAAGGCTATATGGATCTTATATTTAGGGAGGCATAAGATTTTATTTCATGTTTTCTAGGGATTTGGGTTGGGTGTCCCACTTTGGACAAGAAAATGCTTGCATTTCTTACTTGGTTCTTATGAAGGAGGCATAAGAGATTATAGGGAGGCATAAGAGAATCTTAAGTGACGCATAAGAGTTGTGTAAGGGTTTTGATATGTGTATTGGATGGATTTAAGGTGGGAACCTAATTTAGATTGGGAGGCATAAGTGATCTCTCCATAGATCCTTGCTCCATTGGATTTGCATTTTCAAGCCTTGTATATTTTGTTAGTCTCCTTCTCGTGATTGTATTTTGTGTTGATTATATTTTTAAATGGTTGTTAAATATTTGTATTATGATGTGGAAGCTTTGTAACAGTTTCCATGAGTTGGATCCACCTTTTATTACATTATGGCTGGAGACCAGGGGGAAAATGAGGAGGATAGCTTCTTGTCCTCATTGGATTATTGGTTGGGTGGAGAGTATTGCCTCTCCCCATTTTGTTGTTGTGATCAAGTGAGGACATGGTGGAGCTCTTGTTGGTGATGTGAAATTTGGAATATTTGTTGAAGTCCAAAACAAATCCTTCCTTATGAGAAAACCTTCTTTTATTTCCACTTAAGGTGGAAGACTTGTAGTATTGTATTTTTAAAAGAAATGTTGCATGATAAGTTGCATTTACCAAGTTGTATTATTATTTTTAAGGAAGTTCATTAAGGAATGTGTATTTTCCTTTCTCCTCAAATTTTAGTATGTAAAGGAATGAATTAGAATGGATATCATGTTTAAAAGTTTACTTGTAATGAAAAAGAAAGAGAAAGTTCATTATTCCTTGTGGAAGTTGCATTTTTGTAAGAGTGAAGGAAGAACATAGAAGTTGTAAAATATTAATAGTGTATGCATAGCAAACTTGAATGTGGAACAAAGTTGTTTGTAGTTATTTGAACAAATGGTTGTAGTAGAAATGGAAAGATGCAATAAATTTTAAGTAAGTTATTATGTTGAAATATTGCATTTTGTTGTGAAAAGGGAAAACAATGATAATGAGAATTAGATTAAGTTTCATTTCTTACTTTGAGTTGAAAACAATTTTGTGGGAAAAATAATCTTATAGATGTGTTTCTTGTCACTATAGAGATAGTAAATCTTTAAATGTAGTAATTCTAAGCATGGAATGAATAAATGGAATAACCTTTCAACTGGAGACTTTAGGAATATAAATTCAAGCTAAGGATAATCTTTAAAACACTCTAGTAAATTTAATTTTAGAAAAATTGTGGAAATGATGGTTCTATTTTTGAATAACATCACCACCACCCTATACGAGAGCGGTAGTCTACGAACCACCACTTAGTCAAGGTGGTAGTTTTGAATCGTTACCAGGTAGGTCGGGCGGTCCCTGAGACTGGGCCATGGCCTTCTTGACAATGGTTTCACCACCGACGGTATAAAAGACAAATTTGTGTCGTATGTAAATTTTAATTAGGTTTAACTAAAAATTTAAGCCTGCAAAATTAAGGAGGAAACCTCCAACAAGCAATAAAGGAATAAATTCAATGTTTCAAACTTGTAAATATTTAAATGGGTATTTAAAATCATTCAATCTCATGAATTAAAAAATAAATTAGGTTTCTTACCCAAATAGAAGACAAAAATGGAATTAGTTAAATCACAACTCTATATTTGGAGTGGAAATCCCTTCAATCTTCAAAGGGAAGGCATTACAATAATAAACCCATAACTTTGAACTAAAATAAGATTGAATTTGTAAATTCCTCTATGGTTCTTCCTTCCCTTTCTCCCATGGCTTCCATTTCTCCAAATAGCAAATTCAACAAAAGAAAAGTGACCAAATGAGAGAGGCTAGCGCAAAGAAAAAGGATTTAATAATATCTCATAAGGATAGTTAGGGTTAGTCAGAGCCCACAGTATCTAGTGGCCACATTGATTTTATCCAAGGGTTGAGGATCAACCATACAATTGTTAGGTAAGAATGAATATTACGTTGTTTTAAATAATTTTGCTATCCAAAATCCACCCCTCAAGGTAATTTTGATAACCCGTATCATTTCTTCAGGCTTGAGCAGCAGAAATGGTAAAAGGCAAAAAAATTAGGTTTTGGAGGTCCCTTTGGCTCTTTTCTAACCCCCTATCCAAGGAAAAAATTCAAGGAGTTAGACAAAATTGAAAAAATCTAAAAAAATTGGCATGTTCTAGTGAAATGTGGAAAAATCGGATATTTTCATCCCAGACCACACGGAACACATGGAAATGGGTGACCCGCATAGCCAAAATTCCCAGGTAGTTCAAATCGAGAAAAATTAGGGAAATTTGACATGAGTGGTCCATGGAACGTCGGGACAACCGAGACCTGTAAAGTTGAAATGGCCAATTTGCAAAGGGAATCGGCAAAGTCAAGTTTTTTTGGCCAAAACCACACGGGTATGTGAGGAAAGTCTAGGACCTAAAAAGAAAAAAAAAAATCACAATTTAACGCACTTTGTAAAAACAATGTTCTAAGAACACTTTAAAAACTTAACACTTGACCCAAAAATTGCGTGATTTTTTTATGTTTAAAGTTAAAAGGTTAGAAGGTGTCAACCCTAGTGTGTATTAAATTAATTTTCCCCAATAATCTCAACTTTGTAATTGATGGACTGGGTCTATTTAAATGATTAAATATTCTTATTTTATCTCTAAGGTCGATTAATTAAAAAATAGTTAGGAAAGTGCCATAATTTAATTTACTTCGTTAAGTGTTTTTCTCCTCTTAATTTAATATTCAAGCCCAAAATGATTAACCTTATACTTAGTTATTTTAGTTTCTTTATCCTATTAGCTTAATGTCCATCTCATTAATTTCCTAAAACATACTAGGACTAATAGTGACTTTGCACACCAAGGCACTTAAATGGCCCCTTTCACCCATCTACACATACCTTAAAATTTATTTAAACCATTTATAAAATTCATTCCTACCAACAAAATTAGGGTTGATCCTCAACCCTTGGATCAATTCAATTGTGGCCACTAGATCCTAGGGTTCCAAACTAAACCTAAATATCCTTATGCATTCTTATTAAATCCTTTTCCTACCCTATTCTCCTCATTTGGTCTATTTTCTTTTGTCTATTTTGTAGGTTGGAGAAATGGAAGCCAATGGAAAGGAAGGAAGGAGCTATGGAGGATTTATACAAACTCAAGCTTAGTTTAGTCTAGTTTATAGATTCATCACTTGTAATTTCTTTCCTTTCAAGATTGAAGGGGTTTCCACTCCAAATTTGGAGTTATTCCATGGTTATTTGTATTTTTGTTCTCATATTTGGGGCAAACCCTACCTCCATTAATATATACAAGATTGAGTACTTTTAGTTTTCCATTAGAAGATTTAATTACTTTAAAAATAGATATTTAGCCATTATTTGTTCTTTGGAGCTTTGTTAGTGATTTTTACAAGTCTAAAATTTTGTTTTGACCAAGTTAAAATTTACACAAGCGTGGATTTACATTTTCCACATCGCCGGTGAAATGCTGCCCAAAGTAGGTTGGCGAGTCTTGGGAATGCCGATCTACGGGTGATGAATCAAGAACCCCACCTTGCGGCGAGGCGGTTACTGGGACCACCATTCGCGGGGTGGCGGTCATGTTCCTTAGAAACAGAACCTTCAAACCTAGAAATTTTTAAAAACAAAAGTTACTAGAGTGTTCTAAGGGTCATTCTAAGCTTAATTTATATGCCTAAAGTTTCCATTTGCAATATTTAAATTAATCTATTCATTTTATACTGAAATTTACTCAATTTAAGAATTTCCTAATCTAATAGTAACAATAACAAGTAGAAGATCAATTTCATTTTATACAACAACTTGTTATCCCAATTTTTCCCCTCGAGAAAAATTGATCAACCATGACCCCGCATAGAATAAAATCGAAGGGTTGGCTCTATCCTACGAGATCAAATTTCAAAACCAACGATCAGTCACAAGCAGATCTTCTACAATGGAGGAGAAGGGTCGATGAAGAATCAAACAACGTCAAAAAGAGTAGAGCATCACGGGAGGAAAAGCAGGGGAAAGACTCAAAGTTTTGGAATTAGCTGCATCGAGTCGACTCTTTTCGAATAGTAGACTCGTGGAAGGCACCATGTATCGGCTTGGCGTAATTCCAAAAGGCAAATTAAAAGGCGGGTCCCAAATGTGCATTGAGCCTCCTCGCGTCCAATTAGCGCAACTTCAGAAGTGAGACCCAAATGACAATCCCTACATGAGTGCAAAGCTTCCACGTGTCTCAAGTTTAAAGGGAGGTCTCATCGGCCATTCAAAAGCCACACAGACCCACGAGAGGGTGCCACGTGCCTCATCGGCACAACTCCAAGGATAAAATCCAAAATGGAGACCCCAAATAAGCATAGGTTCACCACGTAATCAAAGTCAAAAATGGGACAGATCAGGCCCAAATCGGCTAAGTATAGAAGGGTCGAGTAAGCCTCTACATGTCTCGGTGGCGCACCTTCAAGGGTCGAAGCCAAACGGTCCCCCAAATGAGCACGGAGCTTCCATGTGTCCCGGGCCCAAAAAAAAAAAGAATTCAAAAGGTAGACTCGGCCATTGAAAATTCTAAATAGGGAAAAGCCGTAGAAGGAGCCACATGTCTCTTCGGCACAACTTCAAAATAAAAATTCAAAAGCAGCCCCCAAACACGCACTTTTGACTCTACACGTGGCCATGTTTCAAGTCAAAGTGGGAAGGCGGGTCACTCGATGCGATTTGAATTTTTGGCTTTTGTTTCAAAAAAGGCGTAAAGTATAAAAATAATTTGCACCTCTACCGATGCCCGGAGAATCCACGTGTCGAGCCTAAATTACATACGGGAGGCGAGGCCTTGGAAGGTTTTTCACCAAAAGTGGGCTAAGCGAGCACAGGGAAGACTTTTCGCCGTAGAGGAAAATGTGGGTTGGCGTGCCTAAAGATGATAAAAGGAAAATGAAAATTACGGGGCTGCGGGAGGTTTTGTGATTTTGCGTCTTTTAACAAAAGCACGGTTTGTGAGTGCGGGCCACGAGCCCGAGGAGGTTTTTTCGCCAAATGCAAAATGAGAAGGTTGTGGGCTTGTGGGGATTTTGGGCAAAAGTGAATTTCAGGCTTGCGGGGCTACGAGAGGTTTTTATTTTTTCATCTTTTCACAAAAGTCGTAGTTTGTAGTTTTAGGCTGCGGATCTCGCTTTGTAAAGATTACGTTTTCACCATTTTGCATAGTCTCGATGTAGAATCTTCAGACGGCCATATCTTTTGACTGGAAGCTCAGTATTTGAGCAAGAGAAGACTTTTTGGAAATGTCTCAACCTCCTCTACGCCATGGAAGCCTGAAACTTTAATTTTGACAAGGTTAGGTGGGTGAAAAATAGGAAAACATATGTCAAGCCATTAATGTATGATCTGATTGCTTCAATAACCGAGATCAAATTTTATTTGATCCTCCATTCTTCCTTCTTTATCATGCCAAATAGACATGGGGAACTAGAATTGAAAAATTGTAGGTGGATTTGTATGGGAATTAATGGTTGGTGGTTGAGCTTTCAGAGAAGAGTCTGAGTTTTCTTCTTTCTCTCTCGCCTCAACATCTATATATTGTAAACACTTCTCATTTGAGAAGGGGGAGACATTCTGGGATGTGGGGAAACTCTATAAAATTTGTTTCCCAACTCCATTTGAGTTGTAAGCCTTCTCCTATGCTTGGCAAGCGTATTTGTGCCTCTAAGCACCCATGTAATGGTCTATGCACCTCATAGAGCAATAAAATTATGTTTTTGTGGTGTTCTTTAACCCTTTCTCATGTTTTGTTGTTTCTCTGTGCCTCTCCATTTCATGTTTGTTTCATGTGCATGTATTTCACATTTTCAGGTGTAATATGTGCTTCGTGGAGTTTCGATGGCGGATTTGGATCTGGGTCTATGTCACTTCTGTCTGACCTCCCTCATCTCCTTTTTCCCCTGTTTCATCCTCCCTCAGTAGAGTATCTCACCACTTCCTTTTCTAGTGTATCACCACTTAGTGTAGGCTCTCTTTCACCCTCTCTCTCTCTCTTCCTATCTCCTTGGAATGGTTATATTAGGATAGGTTAGCTCTTCATATACTAGAGTAGCTTGTGGCAGGTAGATTAGGAAGGAGGAGTCACCTTCTTTGGAGGTCTATCTCAAGTCTGCAAGTCCCATATCTTGAGAGATGGTCCAACGTTTGCAATCACATCCAATTCCCTATTTAAGAAATAGGACATTCGGAAGTGCTTTGTGATTTTCACTAACATAACTTTCTTTCAAAATCAAGATTAGGAAAGAACTAAATCTACTTCTAATATTTTTATTTTCCCTATTACCAATGCATCATTTCAATAAATAATCTACTTAACATTTCTCACTATAATATAATTCAAATTTTAGCCTCTTTCCATTTCCACTACAACTTATTAGTTCAAACAACTACTAACAACTTGGTTCTACATTCAAGGTTTCTAAGAATACACCATTATATTACAATTTCGGATTCTTTCTTTTCTCTTCACAATACTAAAACTTCAAACAATGATAATAAACTTTCTTTTCTATTTCAACAAAATTAGCTTTACAAACACAAATATTTCTTTCCATTTTTCAACATACAATACAACTCTAAAGTCCAATAATAAATACAACTTTTCTTCACAAGATTATTATAATATCTTCCACTTAAAGTGGGAAAACTTACAAGAATGAAAGCTAAAAAGGAATACAATATTACAAGTCTTCCACCCTAAGTGGGAATAACAAGGAGGTTTTCTCATAAGGAAGGATTTCTTACAGAAAAATAATGCTCCAAGTTTCACATCACAAACAAGCGAGCTCCTTAATGTTTTTCTTGATCCACAACAAAAAGGAGGGGAGGCAACACTCTCCACCAAACCAAAAATTTCAATGAGGAGAAGAAGTCATCCTTCAAATTGGCCCCGAACCCCAACCATATTGCAATGAAAAAGGATTCAACTAATGACAACAAAACAAGATTCCACATCACAATACAATATTTTACAACCATACAAAAACACAAATGATACAACTACAATTACAAGAAGGAAATCAACAAAATACACAAGGCTTCAACATGTAAAATCCCAAGGAGCAAGATCTATGGGGAGGTCATTTATGCCTCCCAATGAGAAATGGGTGTACACCTTAAAACCCTCCAATAAATATTTCAAAACTCCTAAACACTATTATGCCTCCCTCAAGAACCTCTTATGCCTCCCTACAATCTCTTATGGCTTCCTCATAACAATAGACCAAGTAAGAAATGCAACCAATTTCTTGTCCAAGATGGGGCACCCAACCCAACTCCCTCCAAAATATGAAATTAACTCTTATGCCTCCCCACATGTAAGATCCCCATATTCCCCTCATACACCACACTTAGGAAATTTACCCAAGCACCCAACAAGCATACCAAAACACTCAAAAGCATGCACATATACACAACATAAAAGAAAATAGTTTACAAGAGCGTAACTCCTACCTTTCCATGGTTGGTCGATCCAAGAGTCCCACACCAAGCTTCTTCAAGCCCAAACAATCACCAAGAATCTCCAACAAATCCACAAGCACTCCAAAATCCTCTAACTCCCAAAAATGCAAGAGCACAAAGAAATGAAGTAACCCCCAAACAAGCAAAATAACTTGAATAAATAGAAAAGGAGAGAGGAGGGTGAGGTGGATCCATATAGGATGCCACATCACTCATACTCAACTCCACCTCACAAGTAAAACCTCAATCCCAATGCACCATAAATTTGTGGGTGAGAGGAATGACAATTTACTTACACACACAATCCAAGCCCACACCCCCTAAGGACAAAATTTAATTACATGAAAGAAAGTGCAATAAAATTTTACCTTTTTGTCTTCCCAAAACACCTAATGGGGTCTATTTTTGACCCCCAACCCATAGGTAGGGTTGGTATATCAATTTAAGAGGTGTGGGACAAGTTTGAATTGTCCCACAAGCCTCCAAAATTGGCCCTTAAGGCCAAATTAGAATTTCCATGAAGGGGTAGAGTGTACAACACTCAAGATCACAAGCACTCAACTTACAACACATAACCCAAGAGCCATCTAATCTAATAAATGAAATCCTTTTTTGACCCATCCACAATTAATTTAGTAAAAATATTAATTTACTAATCTAGACACAAATCAAGTAATTAATAAAAGGAGAATACATCACTATAAAATCACATATTAAAATCAAATAAATGAAACTAATAAAAGAGATAACACACAACCCCTTGGTCACAATTGGAGGTGATCCCCCCATGGGGACCCCCTAGCAACAATACAAAAACACACACATAACAAAAATACATGTTTCCATGGTGACCCTTGTTGAATTTATTTAGCATTCTAATGTGGTTGGTCTCAACCCCGTTGTTTGTTGTGATATGTTTACCAAACAAAACACATAACACCTCCTTTGGCCTCGTCACTACATCAAAACATCCAAAATAAAATATACAATATAAATTCACAATCATCTATATATGAATCAAAACATCATCTATGCAAGATAACGATATCATTTATAATTTCTAACAACATCTCAAATCTACATTTCATCAATATCCATATGATCACAAGATTAGTTCAATTATTAAGGTCTACTCAAAATGACAAAAGTATCGCGAGTCAGAAATATATATAACCATGTCAACAATGTATCATCATCAATATAATTTATCTCTAATAATCCACATACATCATACTAAGAATCAAAATCAACAACAGTCCAAAGATCTCTAACATCTAACATCATGCTAAGTCAAAAAGCTACAATAATATCCATAAGTATAGTCAAAAGATCGAAATCAATAATAAAAAGTGTCGAAGGAAGTGGGCACTTGCGCACGCGATCAAAGGAATCGAAAGAATCAGAAGTTTTTTTCCACTATGGTCCATTGGATAGGTGGGATGTTGGGATGCTTGGGCTCCAAAAAGCTGACTTGCTCAATTTGCAAAGCGGGTCGAGAGACATGCGGAGGAAGTGGAGGTCAACGGCCCTCACGGCTGGTCACTATTAGGACATTCAAGACATCAAATGCTGAAATCACCACACAATGAGGGAATCGGTAAAAGTGGAGGTTTTCGGCCCAAGTCACGCAAGGGACATCCGGGACACAAGACCCAAAATAGCCGATATGTCCACATGAAAAGGAAAACAATGCAAATCATATCCTGAACTTCAAACGGCCATAACTTTTGACCCGAGCTCCTATTTTCACAAAATTTGACTTTATGGAGCGAGCACAACATCCTCTACACCAAAGAAACATATTTGGATCCATTAAAATAAATAATCAATCTCGTTAAATGAAATAAATACAATGACAAACCCAAAATAGCTACCCGCACTCAGAAGGCCATAAATTTTGTATTTCTCAACAAAAATGCACAAAATGTTTACCGTTGGAATTGTGGTTATGATTCTAATGAATAAAACTGAGAAATGCATAATTTTATGAAGAATCGATGGAGATTTTGTAGACAATGTACTCGGAGTTCATAATAGTTTTTATTTGGTAGCTAGGATGCATTAATGAAGCATGGGCTGACATATTTCACTATTGCAAGTTATGGGACAGCATGGGGGGAATTTTGCAAGAAACATACCATAATTTCAATCCATTTATGACATCTTGCAAGTGGTGAGAGGATAGATTTTGGGATTTCCATTTTTCCCTCTCTCTCTCTTCTCAAATTTCTATAAATTGGAGTGTTGGGCTCATTGTAAAGGAAGATAGTTTTGAGTAGCAAAACTCTGTAAAAAATGATTTTGTGAAGCCAATGTGCTATAGGCCCTTGTAGTGGACTCCTTGCATGGTGATCCAGGCCCTTATTCTGTAATAGATTGGATTGTGCATATCAATGAAGCAATAGATACAAGTTTGTGGATACTTCTTCCCCTATTGTGTTTGTTTGCATTCTTCTTTCCCTTTCAAACTTATTACAAATATATTGTGTCTACCTTATACTTTGCAGGGATTCATTCTCATTGTGCATGTATGGAATATTGTTGTGAATGCATTTGTTGGAATGTGGAGAACTGTTATCACCTCTTCTAGTATGCACTTTGTTTCTGTTTTTCACACATTGGATACTATTCTCACACCCTCTTTTTCTGGTGTATCACTACTTTAGTGTAGGCTTTGTTTTCATATACTCTCTCTCTTTAATCCCTTGGAAAGTTAGATTAGGACAAAGATAGTTTTTCTTTCATTAGAGTAGATTGTGGCGGTGTAGTTTGAGAGCAAGAACTAGCTTTCTCTAGAAGTCTATCTCAAGTAGCAAGTCCCACAACTTGGAGATAGTACCCATGTTATCCAATCAAACTGTGAGCTCAAGCACACACACTTGTACAAGCCAAAGGGTGTTGTGGTTCAGTGATAACAAATTTTAAAGGGCATGTGTAAATGGATGAATGGGGCCATTTAAATACCCTTATATGTTAAGTCGTTTATTTAGTTGCTACTATGTTTTAGAAATTAATTATATGGACCTTAAAGCTATTAAGATAAATGAACTAAAATAACTAAGTATAATGTTTATTAACTATGGGTTGGAATGTTAATTTATGAAAGGGAAAAAAATTAACAAATTAAATCAATTTATGGCACCATTTTAGTTGATTGTAATGAATTTTATTTTAGAGATAAATTCCAAAACCTTTCTCAATAATTGTTTAAGAATATAAAGCTAAATTTCTTGTACAATTCTTATTGAGGCATTGAAAGAAAACACACGATTTAGAATAATGAGCTAATGCGTTGATAGTATGGAAACCGCAACCTAAATCATGGTCATGTATGGTGAAATCGAGTTAATGGTATTTTAGCTTAAATGCTTCACCGAGATCAGTCCAACATTGAAATAATCGTGACTACGAATGGGGTAGAAGGTGCTCTTGAGTTGGGGGTTCCTCCCACGATAGTCATTGCATCAAAATAAATTAGAAGAAATTTCAATATCATGTGAAGTATTCCATGTATTCCTACTAAAGTAGCAAGAATGATGAAAATATCTTACGTGGTGGAGCAATACAAGGAGAAGTTTCATCCGTAGTAACTCTGCAGAATCGAACCTACAAAAAAATAATAAAATTAAAAATTATAAGCTTCCTCAAACCTAAATTTCAATAAAACGTATAATAAATGGGAATGAAAATAAAATGACATTTTATAGTTTCGCAAGGTAATTTTGTAAAAATTATATCGTAATTTTAGTTTAAAATATAATAATCTTCTTCTAGTCATAATAAATAATTCAAAGTATGCTTTAAATATTAAATGAAACATCTTTATAGTTGTTCGTAGGAGGCCGACAAGAAAAAAATATATTCACTCAAATTAACCAATGACAAAAATAAAAATTGTATCTAAAAAAACTTTTCATTTAATTTAATACCATATAATCACCTTGAATAAACACCCTTACAAAACCGAGCAATATATATTTTTCTTAGTTTGATTTCAATGAAAGAAACAACTAAGATTAATATTGAAAGAAAATAGTTTCTAAATATATATTTTCCTCCCACTTATTACACCAGGAGGCGTGGCTATAGTGCACTCGGTCTCCAACGACAACGCTCTGTTGCTTCTGCCGCTTATCATCGAGATCCTCTGCTTCACACACTGTCGAGGAGTGCTGCGTGTTGGTTCTTTGGTGATACGTGTGTCCATTTTCGGCCTGCAACTATCCTTGCTCTTGAAATAGCCCAAAATCAAAATCTTCTATTCTTATGCATTATTGTTTTGCTTCTGCCGCCCCTGTTTCAAACCTTCGGTGCACAGGCATGTTTTGCTATTTTTCCATGTTCGTTGCTGTTTATTTTCTTTGTTTTCTATTGTAGGTAATTAATTTTCTTATACAACGATTTAAACTGTTGGTTGCTGTCTCAATGTTTGCATCCATTTCCCCATAATGTTTTACATATAACAGTTCCCGATGAACATTCAAATGCATTGCTTTCAAATTGATATAAAAAAATAGTAGACAAACAATTAGGCAAGAGAAATCAGGGTGCAGGCAAGCTGACCTGGACAGGAAACGAAGTTAAGAAATAAGCTGAAATAGTACCTCCAGGGAAAATAAATGCAAGCCTAGAGATGTAGAAAAAATGAGATGGTTGTGGAGTGCTATTGGGAGAAAAGGCACATGAACTGTTTGATAAAATGCCTCAAAGAAATGTGGGCTCATGGAATGCCACGATTGTAGGATATGCACAATGTGAATTTGTTGAAAATTACCGTGAAGTGTTTGATAGAATGCCTCGAAGAAATGTGATCTCAAGGAGTGCCATGATTGCAGGATATGCACAAAATGGACTTGTTGAAAAAGCCCATGAACTGTCTCCGTATGCACTTGTTGAAAGTGCAATAAGCTTATCAACATGTATGTTAAAAGCATAATGCAAAGGGCATGTGCTTCGTTGCAAGGATCAAAAAGTTACAGAAGAGCTGCTGCATCCGGACAACAACTTTTCCTTGTCTGGTTCGCTCCATCTTCCATTGAGCTTCAAGATCTGCAACGTAGTTTCAAGAGGTTAGTTATGAGTTGGGCTCGAGGAGTTTTATACAGAAAAGGAACTTTACCAATTCAGGTGTCTTGGTTGTCCTGTTTGTTCTAGGTTTGGCTAAAAAAAATGAAAATTAGTGTTTCAAGTTGAATCTGATTTCACAGTGACTGTGGAGAGTAGAAGCTTTTGCCCCATTTGGCTGTCCTGGTTATACTGGATTTTACTTAGCATTTTTGTACATGCAAAATGTGAGAGAATACACAAGGCACATGAACTGTTTGACAAAATTTCTCAAAAAAGTGATTTACTTGATGACGCTTTAAGGCTTTTCAAAGAAATGTCTCAACTAGATGTCCTCTCGTGGAGTGCTTTGGACAAATACCTCAAAGAATGTGGTCTAATGAAATTCAATGATAGCAGAATATCAACAAAATGGTGGTCTTAATGAGGCTTTCAGAATGTTGAAAGAAATGCCTCAACCTGATGTCATCTCATGGAATGCCATGTTTGAGGGCTCTGTTGGAAGCGGAGCTTACTGCAGATAAAATCCAAGCTGTTGAGGTTGTGGGTTCTGGTTCGCGAGTCCCTTCAATAATGAAAATATTAACAGATTTCTTTGGGAAGGAACCAAGGAGGACCAAATATAATCCACACCTGAAGAAAACAGTGATGTTCTACTGCTCCATGTCTAAGAAACCACTAGAGGTGCTCCTAGAGCTGGTATGTTTTATGCTTCACAAATCGAACATTTGGCCACTGAATATCAAGTTCAGGAAGATTTGAAAATGCTTTATCAGAACTTGTTCGAACCTGATCTGCCTAGAAATAATGGATTGGCCAAGGAGATAGTAGATGCAACAAGAATGTTGTTGGATTCTAACCAATTCATGAAAGACTATGAGAAAAAACACCCAAGTGTAGAATTCAGAAAGAGGTTAAGATACTGGATAATGGCTGAGATTCTTAATGAAAAAGACCATTAAGAGCCACAACCCACGGAATTGTTGGAATTCCCAGAGGATGCTACAATATATATGTTTTAAAAATATGAGAGTGAAAACCATTGTGGAACTTGAGGGTATTAAAGATTCAATGGGCTTGAAATTCCTTCTGGGAAGAAAAAACAATGCCACTGTTCAAGTAGACTGTCTTCCAGGTATCATGTCTGAGTTTAGGACAGAAGAAGGGGTCAATCTGTGAACTGTTGATTGGTCTTGTGGAACAACAGAGGATGATGGAGGAAAAATGATTGAATGTGAAGAATGTCAAGTGTGGCTACACATTCGGTGTGTTGGTATTTCAGATACAGAGCTTCCAGACACATTTATATGCCTCAACTGCGATAACAATCATTCTACTATTACTACTTCCTTAGATCATAGTATATGTAGATAATTTGTGAGCAGACCTCCAAATTGGACTGACAACATAATTTTTCATTTGAATCTATTCATTATGATAATCATTGCGGGGAGAGCTCCAAATTGGACTCTTAACATAATTTTCCGCATGAACCAATTCATTATGCATTTATCTATTTGTTGGTTCAGGAAATTCCACATATAGATTTCGTCAATAAGGTTCATTGTTCATTGCGTATCAAACCGTAAATAAGTAAATGTAATTGTTTGGCTTGGTATCCCAAAGAATTTGGTTTTCAATTCTGCATGTTTTGATTTTATTTAGTGTCTACCATGGTGCGCCAAAAAAGCATTGGAATGTTGGGTTTTAATTTAATTTGAACTTTAGTAGTCCTTAAGTTCACATTTTTGAGATGATCCCTATGTTGCTTATAGATTTGGTTTGCACTCAATCATCTAAGTGGCTACCCTTCTTTCTCTAGAGCCTCTACTTGCTTTTAATCTTATCCTGATCTCTAACTTTTTTGTTTGCAATGTGGTGCGAGTGAAGTGGCCCTCAATTCAAAATTGCCAACTTTGTTAAATTCAATACAGAAAATTATATGCATATGGTAATGCCCAGATACCTTTAGTCTACATCCTTAAGGTGAATTGTGTCTGCGTTGAGTAAATTACGGTTGGATAGATGTGGTTTGCTTATTCATGCGATTGCTTATCCTAGCTCTACCATTGGTTTGAATCATGGTAGCAATTTCTTTTAGGTTTTTTTGCCAATTGCAATTGCATGAATGTTTCTAAATAGTTACAAGACATTTTCAACAAATCCATTTTGCGCATATCCTGCAACCATTACTATCCACAATACGACAATTTTTGGATATATTTCTCAAAACCAGGGGCTTCAACAGAATCTGAAACTATTTTCTGTTCAAGCCCAACTTAAATTGCATTCTGCATTTCTCCCAAGAGATAGAGACACGAACTCTAATTCCTCTTCCCAGCTTTGTCACTCCTAAAATACAATAGAATTGTAACTAAAAGTCTGCGGATAGTTATGTATAATTTGAGTAGTAATTGTTGCTAGCAAATGTAAGCAGCAGCTGAGATGAATTTTTATTTTAACTTGGACCATTAATTTATCTTTGTGTGTCATCCTTGACCAACCACCATCAGATTGAAGTTGAGCTCAAAACATTAAGCTTATCACAGTCATTGATTGAGTGTGGAAAGCACAGTGCTCTCACTACGTTATTCAAGGTTGAAGCCACTATGGGAAGAGTTAAAATACAATCTACATTTCATTGCTCTAACATCAATAATCCTTTACAAATTGGCATACAACATTGTTCAAATCTGTTGGGAGACCCTCACCCAGATTTGGCATGAAGAATTTCCAAGAATCCTGTAACTTGCCCTTCCAATCTCACTTTATCTGAGCTTCCATCTTCAGCCCCATTACAGCAGTCCATATGAATCACATCTCCTAGATTACTACCAACTCTGCAAAAAAACATTAGATAGAGGACAATATTGAAGCATCTTTTTGTTCTATTAATTCAATAGAAACCTTTAGTGAACAACAAATTATTTTAATGCTATACGTATCGTAAATTGCTATACAAATTCTACAAGGCAATAACGGTGGATCAAGCTTCATCAATCACCTAACAAATCAATTGTCTATCGTACTAACCCCGTGTGTTCCAATCAGAGTTAGTTTACATATTACAAACATTTGTTATTAAGGACAGTTACAAATAGAAAAGCATGTCAGTATAAACCCCTAAACCTGCCATAACATATATGTTCATAAAATTCATTCACTTCACTCTAAGTAGCAGCTATTTTCATTCAAAATTTTGCATACATTCTCATTAAAATTTTCATGGTTTACTCTCTTTTACATTAAAGAAACTAAATACCGTTTAGGCAGAATACACTTTCTGTTTGGATTCTAGCATGTATAGAAAGTCTAAAACGAAATTTTCCACAATTCCAGTTTAAAAAAGTTTTTTCCATTCTCATAGAACTTTTCACAATTGTATACGGTACTTATCTTTTACACACTTATGGCAGTGTCAACCATAAAGTGCTAGGACTTGTCAGAAATGGAAAATACTATCAACAAGCTACATCCATATCATACGGCATGGATATTGGAAGGAAGAGTCATTCGCAAAGGAACAATACATAACTACAAGCAATGTAAAGGAGAAGGCCGATTCTCAATTTCAATGTAATTGACACTCTTGTTGATGACATAAACGTTACATGCTTTGGCAAAGCTGACTTTTACCATGCAAAAATCCAGAAGGCACAGGTTTACACAATTTCAAAGGGTACGCTCAAATATGTTAAGATAGGCTATAGGGATTCCAGTAGCCCATGGGAAATCATGCTAGAAATGGATTCTATTATAGAGATCTGTACAGAACCTACTGCGTACATACCAACAACTACTTTCCACTTCACACCAATTAGTGCTATTCAAAAAATTCCTCTAGGAGCCACAGTGGATGTTTTAGGCGCAGTAACTTTTTGCTCTGGTATTTCTACAAGCACCCGACTAGATGGAAGTAGCACACAACATTCTACAATCACTATGAAGGACCACACCGGATATTGCATAACAATTACTCTATGGGGAGTTCTTTGTGATGAGGCAAACAACATCTTACAACCACAACAAGGTCACTTGCAGATCCAATGCCAATACTAGGTTGTTAGAAAAGCTAAAACTGCAGAGTTTAGGGAAGAACACTAACATCAGTTCCTTCCACCCTTGTTTGTAGCACACCAGCGCATTGAGAGATAGAATCACTACAAATTTGGTTAACTACTATTGAGGCATCTACCAGCACAGCTCCGCTCACTACACAAGCAGCCGTGGAGAAAAACATTGTTGATATTCATGCTTGTACCAGCCCCAGTCCTAACCAACAAATTGCTACCATTGCAACTATTATACATCTCAACATGGAAAACTATTGTTACCCTGCATGTTCACGGCTTGTTAATAATAAACAATGCCGAAAAAAGCTAAATTCCAGCCCAGATTCAACATGGCATTGCAGCAAATGCAACTTGCCCACAACTACATGTGATTATAGATATGCTCTACACATGATGGTGGAAGACCGAACTGGGACCATATGGGTGACGGCCTTCGATGACGTAGCATTAACCCTACTTGGGGTACTGCTTAATGCTCTGAAAGAGCCAACAAGGAGTACAAATGACCTGTGGAACATTATTAAACATGTGTTGTTTCATACATATAGATTCATTTTCTTTGTGAGCCCATCTACCTATAAAGGAAAGGAACAACTCTCTTGCACAGTTCACAGCATGACTCCTGCCGAACAAGACGTGGATCACGCAGAGCTCATAGCAGCATTTCTAGATGGCATAGAATGAAAAAAAAAAAACAGGCAAATTTTTGTATATATACGTTGATCACATAGAGTTGGTAGTGAAACATTTCTAGATGGCACAAAATGAAAAAACAACCGCAAATATTTTGTATATATACGCTTGTTAAAAAAGGACTTCACTTGTTTGTAATATGATGTACATATATGTATATATATGAAGACAAGTATTCTGTGTACAATCCATCTTCTTATTGTTGTACAACTAATTCTAGCTAGACCTGATTGCTGCTTATAAAACAAATTCTTATAACCATGCTTACAACATACTTAGTGTAACCATTTTAAAAGATACTTCCAATATTCACATAAAAAAAAAAACATCTTTGTATTTAATAAACTATAATTACCTAACAAATATTATAGTTAGAATTGTAATCACAAAAAATTAAATCTCCTCCCCATTTTAGCTTGTGCCATTTTATCCTCTTTTTAAAATAATGATAAAGGAGCATTTGCAAAAAACCAAATTTCACAAACAAAACTAATCACCCACATGGAAGAACTGTGATTTAGAAAAAAAAACCTCTCTTAAAATACCCTCTGGGATTTCCTAAAAAAAAACAGCTTACTTATGAATTTGTACATTTAAAGATAAAGCCTGATCTCCAGACCTATGTAGCTAAATTTTATGGCGGAGCCTATCTCTCATGCACGTTCGTGAGGAGATAGACGAATTCGAACTCCCAACCTCCGAAATGTTACGCTGGAGGCCTACCACTAAGCCAAAGCAAATGTTACTGTAAGATTTGACTATTTTTAATTAAATACACAACCACCAAACGTGCGTGAGGGATAGTCAGAATGGTATTGTACACAGAACAAGAATTTTCTTCTATTATGATTAGAATTATACATTGGCTATTACATAGCCATAAAGACAACAAACTCCTTTCCTAATAAATAGAAACTAGGTACAAGAAAGAACCCGGAATAATCACGGGTATAACAAACATATATATTATTGTTGTACTATACAACAATAATCCCATTACTAATTACTCGCTAAAAAAATTAACGAGAACAGTAATAAATGTTTTCCTACCATTGATTAGGATAATATACCAATTGGTATTTTCTTGAGCTATTCTTCCAAATCATAATGGCCCTAGGTTTTGCATTTTATTCCTAATAGAGCTGCCAAATCTGCAGAGGGTTCAAAATAGAGTCATAAAATCTGTGAGGAAGATAAGTTGCTTAACCCCCTATGCAAAATGCCTTCAGGATGCAAAAAAAAACTGTTGAAATTAAGGCTGATTGGTCTAAGGGTTACAGCAGACTCGATGCAGCATTCGTTGGCCTTGGAAAATATGATGAAGCAATTTCCGCATACAAAAAAGGCTTGGAGCTTGATCCTACTAATAAAGGATTAAAATCAGGCCTTGCTGATGCACAGCAGTAGGGTCGAAGTCGGCCTGCAGCATCACCATTTGGAAATATATTTCAAGCACCGGAGTTGTGGGCAAAACTAACAGCGGACCCAAAAACAAGATTATATCTGCAACAACCGGACTTCGTCAAGATGATTCAGGACCTTCAGAAAAATCCTAACAATATGAATTTGTATCTTAGTGACCACGGATGATGCAGGCATTGGGTGTGTTATTCTATTAGTTGTCATACACATGCATTATAACAATGACTATCAACATTTACTAACCTATACTATTAGCAAATATTCTTTTGTAAGATTTGACTTTTTTAATTAAATACACAACCACCAAACATGCATGAGGGATAGTCAAAATGGTATTGTACACAGAACAGAATTTTCTTCTATTATGATTAGAATTATACATTAGCTATTATATATGGCCATAAAGACAACAAACTCCTTTCCTAATAAATAGAAACTAGGTACAAGAAAGAACCCGGAATAATCACGGGTATAACAAACATATATATTATTGTTGTACTATACAACAATAATCCCATTACTAATTACTCACTAAAAAAATATTAAGTAGCTTAAGAATAGTAATAAATGTTTTCCTAACATTGATTACGATAATATACCATTGGTTACCAACCCTATTTAAATTAACCATTTTAGTTAAATCATTTGGTATTTTCTTGAGCTATTCTTCCAAATCATAATGGCCCTAGGTTTTGCATTTTATTCCTAATATCGGTTGGTTTGGATCTTAGCAATATCTTAAACTCCCACTTCCTACTTATAATCATTTCAAATTCAAACCATTCTCTATACCTATCAATAACAAACCTCCATTTAAGTCTATTCAATTGCCCTTAGAAACTTCTAACAATGAACATTCCTGTGATGAAGATATTGATGTTGATCAAGAACTACTTGGTGCTCTATCTCATTTCCGTTCTAATTTTCATTATTATCCGAATCATGTGCAGTTAGTTCTTGATGTTCTATTAGTTGTCATACACATGCATTATAACCAATGACTATTGTATTTACTAACCTATACTATTTTAAATACAGCTCAACACCTCCCTTTTTACTATTTTAACACATTTTAAAATCATCAACATGAGTAGGGTTGCTTACACCGACAACGCCCATCAAATGTTTTCAAATTATGTGTCATCAAGGAGTTAATCACGTGCCCGATATCTGTAATTGGAGAATCCTATTAAAATCTATAAAACAACATTATACAATACGCCTTTATATTATAATAACAATTCGTCACTAAAGTAGGTTCTTATGCATCATCAAGCAATATGTGAGTAATATCATGTCCAAATTCAGATTTTTCCCCAAGCTCCACAATATTCTGTGTACGAACTTGTACTATTTGGATCCTATCTTTTAGTAATTCACTCTAAAAATACTGTAACTCCAGCTGTGGAGAGCAACTAAGAAATGAATCTTGAAGATTAAGATTAACAAAGGTGAGAAAATGAAAGAATATAAGGCTGAAGAATAATTAAAAAAAAAATAGAGGGTTAGTGGGATGATTATGGTAAGGTGTTTACCCAGGTAGGAGAGGTGGTCGAAGTGCTCTTGCAGAGGAATACAATAACAAATTTTAAAAAGGGTTTTGCATTTGTTGGATTTCAACCACAGAAAAAGCAAAGCATGTTGTGGATGAACTGAAGAATGCTGCTGCCATTTGTTTTGCACCAAAGAAAACATTTTCTTTCATATCTTTCACTCTCAAAAGTGATGTGTTCTTTCAGCTCTCTTATTTGGAGCTGCATTGTTTATATGTTGAGGAACACAGGTGAACTTTCATAAGATGTATAGGCTATGTTTTTATAGATTGGAAATATGTTTAACACCAATTACTATTATTAAAAGTAAAATTTAAAAAATGTAAAATATCTTACAGAATCTTACATCCATGTTCTCTTATTGTAGGTATTACCTTAACACATCAAAAAAATGGAAAATGCTCAACGTCGCCTGCACTATAACCAAAATAAAGAAGCTCTAAATGCGGACACCACCAAACTTACGCACTTCACAAAAACACCCTCAACACATCCCGCCGCAACAAACAACAACCCAAATTCATTCCCTTACCCAAACTTTCGCCCTAGACAAACACCCTACTTTTCCTCCTTTCAACAGAATTCAACACACATTCCGAGCCCGCTTAGAATCTCTCCTACTGGTGAAATTTGTTCAATTTGCAAGGAACACTACCCAGGAATGCAATCAAGACTTACCCCAAATGGAATTAGTTGTCATAGGTGTTCCTACGAAAAAAAGGGACACCGCTTCTCTTTGTGGAACAATATGGACCCGGGCCCCAACCCATAGAGCTATCAATTTTAACCCAAGTAGAGGAAATGTTGATAGCTAGAGTAGCCCCACTATTACAAGTTACCCATGCCCGTGGAGGCCAATACATGTACACCAGCCACACCATTAGTTTTCCCCAAGACATTACATCCATACTACAGTACTTACCCTACCGCCCCGAAACACTAGACATTTTAATCCTAAAAAGATTAGGCATGGAAGGAAAATCTTATGAATGTTTTGTTAGCAGAGCCCACATCCACAATGCACTTTCCTACAAAATCCAACACGACCCATATTACAGCAATGTCATCATAGATGAAGCCGCCCTTTCAAGTTTACCAATACCAGCAACTAACATGTTTAACACCTACCCCATATA
Organism: Taxus wallichiana var. yunnanensis; assembly: GCA_018340775.1. NCBI lineage: Eukaryota > Viridiplantae > Streptophyta > Pinopsida > Cupressales > Taxaceae > Taxus > Taxus wallichiana. The sequence goes on from CM031241.1 coordinate 362,761,560, forward strand.
CTTGAGCAACCCAATTCCCCAAACCCCCCAGCAACTGACACACATGAAGCTGAACCCAGTCTTTTAGACCCAACCCTTGTAACATCATTTGTTGCAAGCCTCCCACCTATTGATACAGAGGTTGCCCAAATTAGGGCCTACACCCAACCCACGTCAAACCCATACCCATCATCAGTTAAATGGCCCCAAATCAGTTCAGTTCCCATCAATGAATACACAACCGAGGGTTTATTCTCAATGGCCTTCCCAACTCTATTCCCATCGGGCGCAACTATGTTTCTGCAAGCCCGCACCTCATGAGATTGAAATGCATGAATACGCTCTTCATCTGCTATGCTACCATGACAACTGATTTGGAAGCCATCCTCATTTCCGCTATTTCCTTCTTAATCTTATGATGCGCCATAGAAGCCAAGCCACTTCCACTGTTTTTGCAAAACAACAGATTGAAGACAACACACCCACAACAATAGAACACCTCCGCACATTGTTAGAAACCCTTCCGGATGAACAAATAGCCAACCGCCTTATGCGGTTTGCCTCCCACCTAAGAGGCACCCGTTCTTTTTGGACACAATGCAAGAACGAACTTAACGACATGATTTCCCAACTAGGAACACCAACCTTATTTTTCACCCTAAGCGCTGCAGATACTAAATGGCCAGACCTGCACCAGCCTCATGCCAGGAGCTTGCCCCCCCACCCCTTCTACTGCCCAAAAATGGAGAAACCACAACATTATTACATATCCGCACTTGTGACTACATATATGGCTGCAAGGTTTGCAATATTCCGTGAAGAAATCTTAGAAAAACATCTACACACAAAAGACTTCTGGTACAGGTAAGATAATGTACCTTTCAAATCTTAGCTTACAACTATTGTGGACTCTTTTACCGTACATGTTTCATACTAACACTTACTATATCAGGTTTGAATGGCAACACAGAGGCTCCACACATATTCATGGTTTCATATGGCTCACTGATACTCCCAATATGGACACCTAGGTCGGGCAAACCCCAATGACGTAGAAGTTGCAAAATCATTCTTGATAGGAAGGTCATAGACTTGGAACCCACTTCCAAGCTTTCAATACTTCTCGAACACCACATGCAACGACGGATGATCCATGTTTGCTACATTCATCGAAATCTTTGCTTGCAGCACCGCAACGACTACATAGCTTTAGTCAACCGGGTTCAGCGCCACACAAAATGTACTACAGCTACGTGCTTATGAAAAAAAGGTAACCAATTACAGTGTAGGTACAAATGCCCATGGCCAATACAAGTTGTATCGACACTATGCCTAGACACACTGGGACATGCATTTTACACTCCATCTCGTAACGATGACAGGTTAAACATCCACAACAAAGATATGCTAACTACCTGGCGAGCCAACATCGATCACTTAACCCATGGTTTCACGTCATGTTGTTTTGAAGTACATAGAAAAATATGCATCCAAAGCTGAGCACAAGTCTGAAACATACCACCATATGCTTTTCAGAATCTCAGCAACCACTGAGCCTGGGAAAAAAGTTAGCACAACATACAACAAGCTCCTTTCCGAAACAATTGTTGACTGGGATATAGGCGCACAAGAAACTTTCCACATGTTGCTGAAATTACCACTTACCATATGCAGCCGAGTGTTTGTGACACTATCAGTGGGCAAAACCATCTACAAGCAAATTTCAAAGAGCAATTCTAGCAAAATTGTACAACACCATTTATAGATGCCTACAGAGCCCGTCCGCTTTCCCTAGACAACTATTGTTTAATAGAAGCCACTCGGTCATGGGCCTATGACAAGCGTAGGAAAGCACAGCCATGGAAAGAATGCCAAAAATAGGCAATAGTTAGAGTCTTTCCGCGAATAATAATCGTTCTGTTGTTAGCTCACCTTCATACAACACTTTTTGCTTCACAGAGCTCCTTTTTACAAAGCTTTTTGTATTCCATCCGACATTGGCACATGCCCAGAAACACTCCAGCTTCAGTGGGCTGCATTCTCTCCAACCTACCAAGCATGGCACGTACACCGGGCAACCCCCCACCAAACAGTTAGCAGCCCCACCACCAGCTCTGAGAGTGAATGTGATGTGCCCACCACAACTCAAATGGACGAATGGGAGGTGTTCTCAAGCTTGCATCCTACAAGAGTTGTTGGCATCAGTGACCTAGGCATACTTGGGAAGCGTGATTTTGATCTTGCACACAAGTGGCCACAAGCTACTACCTAGTAACCGCTTACATGAAACAGGGGGAGATTTCATAGACATTGCTCGCTCGACCACCACGAAATAGTTGCACCATTCTTCCTACCTACTACTGCAAATAATTGTATATTATCACGAACAACAAGATGCTTTACAAAGAATCTTAACCCATGCAAGTGCACAACCAAAAAAAATCCATTGTACATGATAATACAAGGAATAGTTGGCCTTTGGAAAATCACATTTGATCTAGGAAATTTCAAGGGCACTCTACTCACGCACCGCACTCCATGCCAACCACTTACTCCTCCTAGCTCCAACAGATTTGGAAACATTCAACATTTACGCACAACAATACACCTTTGGGCTACACATACCTATAGCTGAAGTTACTCCTCTTCGAGGCCAAACCCTCGCTACATTCGAACAAGCTATGGTGGATGTAGAATACATACTAATCGATGAAATGAGTTTCATTGGCCCAAAACTCTTTGTCCAACATAAATAACCACCTACGGAAGCATTCCCCACTGTAGATGCAAATTTTTGGAGGGCGTTCCATTATTCAGTTTGGAGAGACCTTGCCCGATTACCTCAATTAAAGATACTCCCTTGTACGTTCCAGGTACCTACGGGCATATGTTGTGGTCACTTTTCAAGAATATAATTACACTCACTATTAACTTCCACCAACAAGGAGCCACACCTGTAAATCAAAATTTCTCGAATCTACTACTAAATGTCAGAAACACCCTTGCTACAAAGGACGAATGGAATCTACTAATGTCACGGACTCCTACAAATATCAACCCTACAGAGCAAGAAACTTTTCAAATGGCAACACACCTTTATGCTACAAACACATTAGTATCCGTACATAACAAATACTAGAATGAGGGCCCTCAACACTCCAATCGCTATAGCTACGGTGAAGCAGTCTGACAAACGACACAGGCAAAGTGGTAACACACAATTAGAGGTTAACCTATTGCTTTTGAGGTGAACAAGCAATGTTGACAAAAAATCTTTGGGTAGAAAGCGGCCTTGTCAATGGTGCGAAAGGATGAGTTATCTCTATGTTGTACGATCAAGCAACCACTCCCCCAAGCTTGCCTTTGTATGTCGTAGTCGACTTTCCAAGCTATAAAGGCCCGGCCGGGACCCGGTGCATCCTACATACATACCAATCCCCCCTATAACAAGAAGCAACCGCCGACAGCTGCCCTTGAAAATGGCATGGGCCCTAACTATTCATAAAGCCCAAGGCCTGACACTTGATAAAGCTAGCATCGACATTGGCCGCAAAGAACGACAAGGCCTGACCTTCACAACCTTATCTCGAGTACGGGCCCTAACCGACCTCCGCATTTTCCCAGCATTCTCATACACCCGTTATAAGCGCCTACAGGAGGAAAAGCATGTTGCACTCCGGTTACAAGCAGAAGCATACTTACAACACATCCTACCTCTGGCTCCAACATAAGTACAAACCTATCATAAAATTCACCTACTCTGTTGTTGATTCAATACTTCATCTAACCTTAACTTGCTTTTTAAAATTACTTACAACTATGCTCCCCACAGTAACTTACTTTCTTTTTATAATTTATCTAAAAAAATCCTCGAGCTAAAATTAGCACTTCAGATTTTGCTAACTAATGCTCAAATTTTACTTGTAGGACACTTTCAAATGGAAGACAACTTTTCCACACTAGCTTCCCGCACAAACATTGATGCCAACCTCCTGGACTGCCTATTATGTGAATATGTGGCCTCTCAGTATGAAACAGCTGCATCCGTCGATGAAGCTACCATCACAACCATGTATTCTACACAGAAGCAAATTGAAGTGGCACAGCAAACCCTACAACAAACGATTGTAGCTATTCAAACAACACAAAAGAAAATAAAAGCTAAAGCTTACAATGACATGCTTCAAAAATTCATATACAAGGCATTCACTTTGTACCTTTTGAAAGGATCCTAGCTAAAGTTGTTTCTCTTCTTCGGCTGAATTTTCCACAGGCTTAAGTATACCCCATTGTATATACTATAGATCTTTCTGAGAATTGCCTTTAATAGCCTGTCCAATGCATCCTGAACATTCTAGATTGATTGAATACTATACATAGTTTTTCCGATGATATTCTCTCATAGTACAGAAGGCCAAATACTTTTATCAAAAGATATCATTCCCTACATGTGTTACAGCTCAGTAAAAACTTCTTATATGATTTAACTTCTTCCCAAAAGGAAAATACTATTATCAAAAGCTCTCATTCCCTACATGTGTTACATAGCTCAGTAAAAAGTTCTTATATTATTTAATTTCATTCCCCTTTACGCTTGAAGCTCCTTTTACATATTTCATATTTTTAATCATTCTCTTTGGGTTTATTTGGTAAACAACATTTTAATTTGCTTATCAAATACCTATACGTACTCCACCTATTTCTTTCCCCCTGAAATACCAGGTACTGACTGATTACACCCCTCATTCATTCTCTTTATTCTTCTTCATTTAATCTAAATCATAAAGAATTTATGCAATGGTTAAAGTGTAATTATTCATAGGACTGAATGGGCTTCTCAAATAATTATTCCCACTTAAATTCACATATCTTTACATAATTTTATATGATTTCTATGCACTGCTCTAATAATGTAAAATAGACAAACCCAAATCTGAATACAGCCCATCCCCCTCTAAATACGGTTCTAACATATTCTGTGTCCACCCCCTTTTGCAGGAACTTTAAACATGGTGACCACATTCGACAACATAGCAACCCGAATCACAACAAATTGTACCCGCATACAACAGTTGCTACCTGAATGTGTCGAACAACAATGCACTGAAGCTACAACTGTAGACAACAACGCAATCGCTGCACTGTCGCATACCCAACAAGCATTACAACAAGCACAAATTGCACTACAACAAGCGTCCATTGCCAGTGAAGAGACTATCCACATTCTCAGGGAAAAATTCTACATCGAGTACTATAAACCCACCCCTCACCACAGCAACAAGAAAACCACCCCCAATAAAAAACTTGTACCCCCCATTATACATACCGCGAACTATATAATTATGGTAGAAGCACTTTTGATTTACAGTCAAGATCAGACATATGATCTTAATTCGTTATTCTTTTTTGTTAATAAATATGTAATTAATTAAGCAAAGGTGCACGCCTATTTAAATTATGAATATGAACTTGTTAGTATCCGATTAATGCCAAATATTAGTCACAATTCGTAACTCGATGTTGGACACAGAAACAAGGTAGAACAGCCTCTGGAATTTGTTTTAGCAAGTCTTTTACCCTGCTGCAAGTTATGTTAAGAAAATACATTCCAAGTGGATGCGGTGTGTTTTTGATCTTATGTTCCTATCACAGTTTTGATAGATGCCCATAAAGAGTTTTCCCAAGTGAAAGAAGGAGTCAATTTCTCATGCAATACAATTATTGCAGCATATAGAACACATGGTTATCCTCACAAGGCAGTTACAATGTTCCACCATATGCAACAAACAGGTCTTCAACCCAATCAGTCTACATTTGCCAACATAATCCCAGCCTATGCCAAAATGGGAGCTTTGGAACATGGTATCCACATCAAACAAAGCACGTGAACCATTAAAATGCGAGAATGCCTTAAAAAAATCACTACCCTAGACAAGAACGATGATGGAGAAATTTCGATTGACATAATAGTCTCGTATTTTCACGAGCATACATTCACAAGGATAGCCAGTCCACTCTTTCAGTTTCAGCATTATTTTAGACATAGCATTGGAAGTAAAATGTTGTTTAAATATGCTTCTTGGCCCTTAAGACTGACATCTACATCATACAAAGTTCATATCAGGTAAATCAGAATCAATTGAAAGCATTCCTTTCAATCTTAAAAACAACAATTGTTCCATGTCAATGCATTCTTTGTTTTAGTTAAAGTTTTGGTGTAATTGGTTGTAATTCTAAGTAGTTTATGTAATGATTGGTACCAAAGTGTGCAGCAATCATTTTTCATTAAATGAATGAAAAGGTAAAAGTTTCAGGCTTTGAATTTAAGACCTAATGTGCAATGAATTCACCCATAATTATTTTTTATTTCTTTTTCCCTTATGTGATGTAAATGTGATACAATATTTTCAAGATTAAACTCTTACATAGTAATCACGAGATAGTTTGTCATTTTATTTCTTTGAGATGAGTGTGTAGCAATCATTTCAATTATTGAATGCACACGTAAAAGTTTCATGCTTTAAATTCGATCTTTTTTTAATTTCCACAAAACAAAATTTCTTTTATTAAAAGCTTTAGTAGTAAACAAAGAAAATCTTGAAGTCTAGAATGTGGTCCTTGTTGCTTTTTTCTAAGATTGTAGCCTCCTTGGATGAAGCCTACTCACTTTAGCAATGACAGAATTCTCGCTTTTATTGATTTAGGATATGGGTGTTAGGAAAATTTGGTGTTTCTAGCTTGCATTAAAACAATTTCTAGTTAGATTGTGATTATGTGCAGCTGCCCTTTTCCTTTTTAAAAAGAAATATAAGTACACCAATACAAGAGAGATCACAATCAGTAACTGTTTATAGGAAAAAAAGAGAATAATACATCAATATAAGATCAAGGTTGCAATCATATCACCAGTCAATGTCTTGAGCAGATTCATGTAGCCTTAAATCATAATTTCATCCTTTAAACACTTAATGGAAAGGCTGATATTTTGTTTTCTCCTCCACAGAATATATCTGTGTTACAATACATATAAATAAATTACAAAACTCATATGTTTCTAATCTCCCTAGAAACATTAGTTCATGTTAATGTAGGTCAGGCAAAGCATTAGGAACAAAAACTAAACTAAAAAATACAAAACCCATCAGCTCTCAAGATCTCTAGAGATCTTTTTCATGTTAATGCATGTCAGGAAAAGTATTAGGAGCCTCAGGCATCTCTAACTGATTTTTTGAGCTCACACCAACGCACAGCAACTTAAAGCTCCAGAATCTGTTCATCCAGATTCTATCGTCTACTACCTCGCAATTCCAAAGACTTATTATTTTTGCCTCTGACAATAGCAGTAACTTAACATTTGTGCTATTAGTTTCATAGCCACTGCATCATTCAATGGCGCAGATCTCTTGTATATGTGCTAATGTTATGTTGGTAAATTAATCATTAATAATAATTAGGATTATACATCGATATTTAATAATTGAAATTACAGGTTTTTAAATTCTGAGCCTTGATATTTATTAATTGTTATTGTAAGGTTTTAAATTCTGATAGTTCACTTTTGTATATAATAAGAGGTCCTTCTAACAAAATCATTCATCTTTTACAGATTATCAATATATTTTCTCCTCTCTTTTATTCAATATATATATATAACTTTCAAGCACATAAAAATTACTACAATTGATAGCAGAGCATTTAGGCTCAGCTTATGCAATTGAACAATTTCAACTGCCTTCAAACAAGTCTTTTTGCTTCTTCTCCATCTTCCCTCATTTAGTTCCCATCTTTTTCCTACGTTTTCTGTTTTCATGTTCCATCTTGTTACCATGTCTTCATTATGACATTCATTGCTTTCCTTTAAATACAACCTTGTGAAATAAATTACATCCTTTTGCATATCATTTTAGTCTCACATGTTCATGCTTTTCTTCTCGTACTTTTGAGCTTAATTTGCTAGGAAGTAGCTTCCATAAAAAATTGAACCAAAATTTGCAGATTTTAATCTCGAATCTAAAACAGACAGCCACAACCAGCCTCAAATCCAACCCAACCAACATCAAATGCCCGGCAAGATTTACACCTGGGTGGAGCAAACATCTCATCAGCTGTTTTTCCAGAGATTATGCAATACTGGCATTTGAGATATATTTGGTATCATTTCTCGGTGGAACATCATCATTGAAGAGGGGCCTATATTAATTTACACCATCATTTAAAGATCATTTAAATTATATTGTGTCAAGATCTGTATAAACATTGGAAACCTATAACTAATGCAACAGGTTACATGAAAGGAAAATATGAGTCAGCTTCCTTTGGAAAATCCCCAAAAGATTTTTCGTAGTCTCTCTCCCCAGTTGGGTTAGTGAAAGTGCATTTCATATTACCTCAACACAATTGTAATGGTGATGGAAAAACATGATCCAATCAGCAAATTCTAGTCCAACTGTGGGCAAGCTCATGTGCTACAACCTGCCCCCCGCTCAAATCTCCTCAATGATACCTCAAGGAGTAACTTTGTAGAAAGTGATCCTTGTGTACCCTAAACCCCAAGGTCATTCCCATCTTCCATGCGTTTTCTCCATCTGTAAATGTTTATGCACAGATAGTCTTTGAAAACAGATGTCGGGAAGTTGCCTAGATGTGATTGAAGTTATCTATTAGTTATTAAAATTTTCTTTATTCTCAAGTAGAGTAATTGAATGTTAGTGGATTTCAGTGCATCTACAAAACATCTCTTTCATTCTGTGAGTTGGTTATAAACTGCATTCGATCTCGGATTAAAAACAATGACCTGAAATACAAAAACTTGGGTTTTGTAACAATGATTGGATACAGATAATAATATTGATGGTTGCTTTCAAATACATCAGAACTTTCCTGCTTGAGTCTTACAAAGACTGAAATGACAACATCCACACCGAAACTGAACAAAATCAAACTGCACCAAAACATGTCGGGCTCCCCACGGCGTAAATTTGCTCCCCTCGGAGTGACCACTAGTTATCTTTAAAAGCGAAGTACCCATTGTCAAACATGTTGACAAGAGTGAATATTCTTTCAAAAAGAATTGAAACTCCTTAATTTCCAATTCCTTCAGAGTTATTAAAATCATCTACTCCATGATTCAACGTCTAACTTTATATCATTGTCCCAATTTTTCCTAGAGGATAAATTATCTTCAATAAATCTTTGCTACAATATTGTGGTCATTTTTAAAGATGTAAGTGCAGAATGGCCAAGTATATTTCATCAAGAAATATGTCATTAAAAAAATATAATATTTAGTAATTTTTCTTGTACATCAACAAGATTGGATTATAGGTTTTGAGCATTCTAAGTAATATTGGAGCTAATGTCTTGTATAAACAAAAATTATAGTAGAACAAATAATTAACGACGACCAAATATCATATTAATTAATATGTTATGTCTCTATCATCTAAGAAAAACTTGTTAATTTCTATTTTTGTAGCAATTACTTCCTAATATCCCCAATTAATTTTATAACATATAATCTATCATAATCTTGCTTTTCTTATATGTTTCTCAATTATTTTTTCCAAATTCATATTTTTTATGTTTCCTCCGAAAACCTACAAGATTTTAAATGATACGAAGTATGAAAAATACATGAGTATAAATTAAATTTGAAAATACTTTGAGAAAGACACTTGCATTAATTATATTTGAGGCCTCTAAAATATCTTTAACTTAATAGAATTATGTAAATTTAATTTAATTTTGAATAAAATGAATTGATTTGGTATGTAAGGTTGGCCACTAACTTCAATTACTATATATGGTTCATGAATTGATCTACTCTTCATAAAAACCATTGTAAAAGAAGATAAATTAATGCTCCCTAAATATTAGCGGCTTAGGAAATTTCCTAGTTTGTCTAAACCTTAATCCCCCTCTACCATTGAAAATGTTCACACACCACATTATTTTATTTTATTTAGTTTATACAAAATAATGTGACATGTTAATATGTGGAAGATTTTTCGCATATGTGGAAGCTTTGTAATGATAAGATTTCACTCGTTATTAAAATTCATGATTACAACAAGAATTAGAGTTATGTTGGAAGAATGAAAAAGTATTTTTTATTAGCGGTAAAGAATGGTTAAGGGGACCCTACCCCATATAAAGTGGAGAAAATGATAAGACAATGAGGAATAAAATATATCAATTCGCTACCAATAGCGCCCGAAAAAAACAAAAAAAAAAAAAACTAACAACATAATCAAATAACTAGTCAACTATCTCAACCATGTAGCCCCTTCCTTTAGATCTTAGTTGCATATTTAGGGGAGAGATAGTCCCTTTTTTCTTCTTAGTCACAACTTTCCACTCCTCTTTCATATTTGTGTAGTTCCCACTCCTCTTCGACATTATCTTGCTATGATTTTTATTATTATGGACTAGAGACATGGACATTATTGTTATATTTTGATTAGCAGACATTGATAGATGAACATTATTAGTATGTTATGATTTATATTATAGATGGTATGGACTATTAGCAAACATTGATAGATGATGATCTAGTATTGATTCATTGTATATTACTGATGCTATGGGTTTTGATGTTGATGATTATATTTGGATGTTGGACTAACCTTGTGATCTTATTGATGTTATGACTTATTAGAATTGAGATGTTTAGTGACTGCAAATAATTGATAGAAATTCCTAATTTTGATGATGATATGTATGTGTGTTTCGTAACACCCATAATTTTTACGTTCAAAATGAAGACCAAACTCAATGATTACTTGGGAAAATTACGGTGAATATTTTTTTTTTTAAGACAAGGTCTCAAGTGTGACAACCTTACTTGTGATTAAATAAATTTATGTTTATTAAATTTCCTACACAATCATAAGGTAATCAAAAAATTAAATTAATAATTAAATATTATTAATTTATTTCTAACATCCTTTCAAATTTAAATCCTCATCTAGGTATTTTGTAACATCCGCTTAAACGACGTTCTAGGAACACATTAAAACTTAACACTTATCCCAAAAATTGCGACTATTTTTTTTTTTATAAGTAAAATGTTACAAGGGTGTTAACCCTAGGGTACATTAAATTAACTTACACCACTAATCTCAACTTTACGATTGGGGAACCAGGTCTAGTTAAAATATTAAAATATTCTTAATTTATCTCTAAGGTCCATTAATCAACATTCAACTAGGAAGGTGTCATAATTTAATTTACTTGGTTTAATGTTTTCTCCTCTTTAGTTAATGTTCAATCCTAATATGGTTACCCTCATACTTAATTAATTTAGTTTCATTATCCTAATAGCTTAAAGTCCTTTTATTAAATTCCTAAAACATACTAAGAACTAATAAGGACTTTGCACCCCAAGGCAATTAAATGGCCCCATTCACCCATCTACACATACCCTTAAGGATTTAATTTAAACATTTAAAAAATACATTCCTACCAAACAAAAGTAGGGTTGATCCTCCACCCTTAGATCAATTCAATTGTGGCCACTAGATCCTAGGGTTCCAAACTAACCCTAAATATCCTTATGAATTTTTATTTAATCTCTTTTTTACCTAAGTCTCCTCATTTGGTCACTTTTCCTTTGTTAAATTTGTAGGTTGGAGAGAAGGAAGCCATGGGAGCAAGAGAGGAAGAACTATGGAGGATTCTACAAGGAGATCAAGCTTAGATTAGTTTAGTTGTAGTTTTATCATTGTAATTTATTTCATTCAAGGATTGAAGGGGGTTTTCCTTTCCAAACTAGTTTTATTTCAAGCCATTTGTATTTGGGGTTCTCTATTTGGGGAAAACCCTACCCCCATTAATATAAATGAAAAAGAGTGGTTTTAATTTACCATTTGTAGATGTATTTTCTTTAAACAATAAGATTTAGCCATTATTTATTTGTTGGAAGTCTCCTTGGTAATTTTACAAGCTTAAAATTTTGATTAGGCCAAGTTAAATTTTTGTACAAGTCGCGGATCTCAGGATTTCTATCGAAAGTGAATGAATCGCCACCCAAAGTAGGTCGGCACCCTGGGACCACCGCCCTACCTAGTGACAAACCATGAACCATCGCCTTATGAAGCGGTGGTTCTGAGACCACTGCCTTTCCCGAGAGCAGAGGTTACGAGACCGCCACTCGCATAGGGTGGCAGCTCTGCTCCTTAAGAACAGAACCTAAAATTTTGAGTTTTCTCAAAAAACAAAAGTCACTAAAAATTTTAAAATTACATTCTAAACTTGATTTTATGCACCTAAATTTTCCAGTTTCAATATTTAGTTCCATTCAATCATTCCTTAGTTAAAATTACTCATTTTAAAGAATTTTCAAATCCAAAGATTGGTAAAGAATAACTACAAGATCAATTCCATTTTTCAACTAATCTTGTTTCAATTCCAAGAGTAAAAAGGATCTAAATCTACTTCTAACATTGTTATTTTCTTTCTATAAAATGCAACATTCTCACATAACAATATACCTCAAATTTATTGCCTCTTTCATTTTCACTACAACTTATTAGTTCAAACAACTACTAACAACTTGGTTCTACATACAAGTTTACTATGCATACATTTTTAACATATTACAACTTCTCATATTTCTTCTTTCTCATTTACAATAATACAATTTCACAATGAAAGTAAACTTTCTTTTCCCATTGAGCATAGCTCATTTCTTTTAAAACAAAGAACTTATTTTCACACAATACAAACTAAAACTTCAAATAAAGATAATAACTTTCTTTTCTATTTCACAAGACTAGCTTTACAACACAAAACTTTCTTTCTCTTTTTCAATATACAATACAACTTCCATATCCAATAATTGAATGCAAATTTTCTTCACAAGATCATTACAATGTCTTCCACTTAAAGTGGGAAATAATACAAGAATGTAAGCTAAAAGAGAAATACAATATTACAATTTCCTCCACCCTAAGTGGGAACAACAATAAGGCTTCTCACAAGAAGGGTTTTCTTAAGGATTCCAACAAAACTCCAAGCTTCACATCACCAACAAGATATCTCCTTCATGATTTGCTTGATCCACAACAAAAATGGGGGAGAGGCAACACTCTCCACCCAACCAAAATATCTAATGAGGAGAAACCATCCTCCTCATTGGTCCCTGAGCCCCAACCATATTGCAATGAAAGGTAGATCCAACACATGGTAACAACAAGCTTCCACAACACAAAACCAAGTACTTCACAACCATTCCAAGCACATTCAACTAAACTACAACACAAGAAGTAAAAACAACAAAATATACAAGGCTTCTAGTATAAAAGCCCAAGGAACAAAAACCTATGGGGAGGTCACTTATGCCTCCCAATGGGAAATGGGTTCTCACCTTAAAACCTCCAACACATATCTCAAAACCCTACACACTCCTATGCCTCCTCAAGTACCTCTTATGACTCACACATACTCTTATGCCTCCCTCATTCTCTTATGCCTCCCTCATAAAAGAAACAAGTAAGAAATGCAAGCATTCCTTGTCTCAAGGTGGGGCACCTAACCCAAACTCCTCCAAAACATAAAATAAAATCTTATGACTTCGTACATGAATTATACCCATAGTTCCCTCTTACACCACACTTAGGAAATATACCCAAGCACCCAATAAGAATACTAAAATACTCAAAAATAAGCACATATACACAAAATAAAATACAAACATTAATAAAGAGTAAAGCTCCTACCTTTCCATGGTAGATCTTGTTCTAATAATCAATATCCAAGCTTCTTCAAGCCTAAGCAATCATCCACAAGATCCAAAAAGACCACAAGAATTCCAATATACTATAACTCCCCAAAATGCAAGAGCACAAAATAATGAAGTAATCATGTTGTTGCGAATCACAAGACACCCTGAAATTTACAACTTGATGGGTCGAGATCCTTAGTGTGATGCACAACATGGAGCATATCTCAAAGTGTGGGACTTTCATGAGTTGATAGAGCTCTCCGAATGAAGTTTGGCCCTATTCCTCTACTCAAGTGCATATGTTTAGATTGCAGAGGGTCATTATCACTCCTACTAAAACTTACCAAGGAGACGAGGGTAAAGGGAATACAAGAAATGAAACCTAATCTAATGAGAGATGACGCACCAAAGGAATGCTTAAAATTTACATTGCTTTTAAACACAAACCATTAAAATGTAAAAAAATATCCATGCACAGATGAATACTATTCCAATGAGGGATCGTAAAGAAATAATAAAGCATAAGAGGGGTTGAAATCATCCATAGACTTATTCTATTGCTCCAAGAATTGATATAGTGCATTACATCACAGACCAAGAGGTAGAAATTGCGTTACAATTTGGATGGAGGGGTTTGAGACTCCACGAATTCACCTACAGAGTAGAGAAAAGGGAGGGCGCAAAGAAAGAATGTCCAACCTCTTGAAATTATCCCTCTTGTACAATATATAGGAAGAATGAGAGAGAGAAAGGAGGGAAAATCCAACCCTGTTCCAACCGCCCCTGAAGGGGCATTGAATTCCCTTGCCATAATGATGGGTCTCACTACAACACCCATGCCCCCATCATTGTTCCTTGCTAGACAAGAAGGGAAACCCATTCTTCATCATGGTGGCAGGTAGGAGACTTGACAGCCTCAGTAATGGTGGGTCGAAATATTAATGGTGGCAGGTGGGTAGCAGGTGCCGAGAGCTCTCTAAAACATCCTCTCGCTCGATTTAGAGATTATGATCAAAAGATATGGCTACCTAAAAGCATTTCAGATCTGGAGTCCTTTTGCATGATCCACGTGGTGGCCTGGCATGTCTCAAAGTTTTTCCCCCTCCTCTACACTTTTGAAGTTGCATTAAAGAGACACTGGCGGCTTCCATGGGCCTACTCTATTTCCTTTATATTTTTCCCAAGCTCCCTATTGGCGGAGACACTATACTTGACCTGAGACACGTGGAGAGCCAATGCATGTTTGAGAATTTTTTTGATTGACCCTTTGAAGTTGCGCATGGACGTGAAACAAGGAGGCCTCATCAAGCCTATCCCGAGCTTGGACTTTTCAATGACGGGTGTTCCCTTTTTGGACCTAGGACACGTGGAGGCTCGGCACATATTTGGGAATCCACTACGGATTTTACTTTTGAAGTGCATCGTCTTTGGCACGTGGCTCCTTCCGTTGGCTAGCCTCTGTTTATAATTTTTAATGACCGCTTTTGCCTTTTCGTGCTCTGGACACGTGGCGAGGTGCACTCGCTTGGGAGCTTCCTCAAGATTTTCTTTTTGAAGTTGCATTGATGAGGTACATGGAGGCTTATTCTTACCTTTATACTTATCTGATTCAATCCTTCTCCCTTTTCCATCCCCGACTACGTGGCAAGTTGGCGCATGTTTGAGTCTTCACCTTTGGATCCTTCCTTTGAAGTTGCACCGTCGAGACACATGGGGGCTTCCACCGACCCTCTTATACTTAGTCAATTTTGGGCCCACCTGTCCCTTTTCCACCCATTTAGGAGCCACTCATTGGACCTTAGACACGTGGAAGCTCCGCACTCATTTGGGGACCGGCCTATTGGGTCTCACTTCGAATATGCACCGATTGGACGCGTGGCACCCTCGGTCAGTTCTTTACTTAGCCGATTACGCCGATGAGACCCCCTTTTAGACCTCGACTACGTGGTGAGGATGACACTCAATTAGGACCGCCTTTCGGATTAACCTTTGAAGATGCTGCTGCTTGAGGCACATGGAGGCCTCCACTAACCTTATTGCACTTATCCGTTTTGGGCCTGTGTTATCATAATTTAGCATAGGCATATTTATTGCATTGTCTTTTATTTAATAATGTGCAACATGTGCACTCTAGTCTAGTGATTTGCATTCAATATTGTTATGTTGGATAACATTCAATATTGGTATTAGTAGTAATTACATGTGCATGTGAGATGGGTTTTATCATCTCGTAGTTGGTGTCTGATAGGGTGTCATGTCTATCCATATGAAGTCAGTCTAATATCTATAAATATTATAGCTCTTGCATTGTTATGTAATCTGATTTCATGATCAATAATATTTGTGAGGCTTCCGTCCCTCTTTGGTCATTGCAATCTTATTCTATTCTATCATTTGGTATCTAAGCTATACCATTATTATCATTTGCATCGAGCAGTTCTATCTAAGCAAGGTGAAGAGGAGCACTATTGAGAGGATCCATTGGAGAAGAAGATCTCGCATAAAAGGAGAGACATTGAAGCATCCTGCAGCCTCCATTCCTTCCAAGCATCCTCAACTAAAATTTCACCTATCCACTGATTTGGAAGGTAAATATTTTTTATTAGTCATTCGCATAGCCAATTGATCCAACATATTGGCGAGTAATATTTCAGATTTGGAGATTTTTTTTTAAAAGTGCAAATTTTTTATTTTATGTTTGGTTCTATCACATGATATCTTTGATCTCATAGTAGCATTCTAAGTATATACGGTGCCTCCTGGGAAGCGCTTACGGGTGATGCCGTCGTGAATACTACCGCACTTAATGCCTAACACATCGCCTAAACATCGCCCAGGCATCGACCCTATAAAATCGACGAGGAGTAATAAGGACAAAATACACACACATTTGAGCCCTCCCATTTGTTTGTGCTTGCACAAACCCCTCTCCATATTGTCTAAGTACCACGTACTAAATTCTTTCACGTGCGTTAACACCTCTTTCCGTCGCACTCGTGGGTATATTGAAAGGGTGATCTTCTTCCACGCACTGATAGGTATATTAGAAGGAGCGTATATAGAAAGGTTTGGTATATCGGTGTGACGATATATTGAGAGGGAGACCATAAACCTGGAGTGATAAGAGCCTTACCCTTTGTCATAAATTCAGAGTTTCAGAAATTTAAATTATAGAAATGGGTGCACAAGCACCAAATTTCTTCTTGCGATTCATAACTATTTAGAGGGGACAACCGTGTTGCATAGAAACCTGAAGATCAAGATGTTACTTGAGTTTGAAGACCTATGGACAGTTGTAGATGGAAAAACAACAAGATCACTTGATGATGGAAGACAACAAGTTCAATTTGACAGGGCCAATCAAAAGGCCAAGTTGATCATCTTGTTTAGCGTAATAGACGATGTGCAACCCCACATTAGAGATGCCACATCGGCCAAGGATGCATGGGATGAGTTGAGCATGCCTATGAGGCAAAGAACAAGAATTCCATCCTCAACCTACTATCACAACTGCATACTCTCAAGTTCAAGCACAATGAGAAGGTTGAAGTTTTTTTGAGACGAGTTGCTACTTTGAGGGCATCTCTATTGGCATTGGGAAAAGAGATAAGTGATGAAGACCTCGTACCAATTGTGTTGTGAGCACTTCCTCCTTCCTACAGAATCTTTGTGACAACTATCAATATGAGTGAACACACAGTCACCTTTGAGAAGTTGGTCAATCTACTCCAACAAGAAGAGGCAATGAACAACAAAGATCATGAAGATGAGCAAGCACTATCTTCCAATCATAAAGGAAAGGGGAAATTTCAGTCCAATCACAAGAAGTCCCAACAAAATCAAAGTCAACAAAGGTACCAAATTCAATGAGACAACACCAAGAAGTGTCCCATTTATAATAGAGGGGGACATTACATCAAAGATTGTTGGTACAATTCCTATAAAAAGGGTTCATCAAGCAATTCCAAAACCCAACAACCAACAGTGGTAACAACAATTCAAATCAAGGGAAGTCCAATAACAACAACAATCAAGGGCGAAAAATGGTAATTGGTAAAGAAAACCCAAACAACAAGGGTACATTATCTGAACATGAGGATGATTCGGATGAAGGACACCACATGTGTTCTCGCTCAATTTTATGAAGAAACCAAGTCCACACAAGATATCTAGTATGTTGACTCGGGTGCAACTCGACACATGACTGGACGCAAGGATTGGTTCTACACACTATGTGACTCACCTAACAAGAACCATGTGTCATTAGGTGATGACTCATCATACAGTGTCAAGGGGATTGGAAACATTTCACTACCTCTTAGAAAGCATGACTGCAAAATCATAGATGTATTGTATGTACCTGGGTTGACCAAGAATTTGCTATCAGTTAGTCAACTCCTTGATCACAACTTGAAGTTGGATTTTGACAGTAATAATGGAGAAAAAGTGTGCTTGATAAGAGATAAGTCAAGAGGTTCCAATATTGTAGCAAGAGCCTCCAATGTGGGATGCATGTTCCAACTTGATTTTGTCCACAAGGATGATCAAGCTCTAGTGGCCAAAGACACACAATCTGCAAAACTATGGCATCACAGATATGGTCACATCAGTTTTGGCTATCTCCAAACACTTCAAAAGGGCAACATGGTGAAAGGATTGCCTACACTCAAGCACAACATTGACAAGTGTCACAATTGCCTAGCTAGAAAGCAACACAGAGTACCCTTCGTAAGAACACATATAGAGCTAAGGGAAAGATTGATTTGGTGCACACCGAACTTTGCGGGCCCATGTAACCAAGTCATTCGGATGTCATTACTTCATGCTTTTTGTTGATGACTACTCAAGAAAGATGTGGATATATTGTCTAAGAAACAAGAGTCAAGCCTTTGAGACATTTCGAAGTTCAAAGCACTTGTTGAGAATGAAGTTGGTCGCAAGATCAAAACTCTCCGCTCGAGATCAAGGGGGAATTCACAAGCAATGAGTTCAAGACTTATCCGGAAGCTCATGGGATTCGCCGACAAATGCCTCCTACTCACACACCATAGCAGAATGGTATAGTTGAGAGAAGGAATCGTACTATCATGGAAATGGTGCGATGTATGATTGACGACTCGGGTTTAACAAAGACATTTTGGGCGTGTTTGCAAGAATTACAATCTATTTGTTGAAAAAGTGCCACGGATTCTTGAAGGAGTGACACCTCAAGAAGCATGGTCAAATTGGAAACCATCAATTGCACACCTAAGAGTATTTTGGTGTAAAGCTAGCATGCACATACCCAAGAAGAACAGAACAAGTTGGATATGAAATCGAGAAACCGATATTCATTGATACAAGATGAAGAAGCACTTGGGTAGAGATTATGGGATCTCGAAAGCAAAGAAAGTATACACAAGTAGGGATGTTGATTTATTTGAGAAGAAACAAGCAGATGCTCCACTCAACGACTCAAAAAACATGCAGAATACACCTCTTGTGAAGATAGAATTTGATGTTCCCACTGAAGATGACAGTGATGAATTTCATGATGGTGAAAACTTGGATCCACCACAAGCCAATGGAACAGCTAAGAAGTTACCTAAATGGTATACTCAATTAATAAGAGATGCAAATTTGGATGAAGCACCTAGTACATCATCTAATCCTAGACCTAGAACTCGTAGTCAAGCTCGTGAAGAGGTCAATTATGCCCTAATGAGTAGAGTTGTTGAAACAGTTGAGCCATCTACAGTTCAGGAAGCCCTACAATCAAATTCTTAGAAAGATGCCATGGATTGAGTATCGGTCAAGTGATAAAGAACCACACATGGCAACTTGTCGATTCTTCTACCGCCGTGGAAGAAACCCATTGGATGCGAGATGGATATTCAAGACTAAGTACAAATCAGATGGGATTATTGAGAAGTATAAAGCAAGGCTTATAGCAAATGGGTATGCACAACAAGAAGGCATTGATTATGAGGAGACATTTGCTCCCAACCAAGATCAAGACAATCAGGATGATCTTTGCTCTAGCCTGCACAATTTGGTTGGAAAGTCCACCAAATGGATGTGAAAAGTGCCTTTCTTAATGGATATTTAAGAAGTAGTCTATATGACTTAGCCAAAGGGTTATGTAATACCGAGGAAAAGAGATGATGGTATGCAGACTCATAAAATCTCTATATGGCCTAAAAACAGACAATTCCGGGTATGGTACATCAAAATTGATGAGAATCTCATAAGTCATGGATTCGAAAGGAATCCTTATGACCCCAATCTCTACCTCAAAAGCAAGGGTGCAGATTGTCATTTTGGTTGTTTATGTCGACGATCTAGTCATTACAGGAAGTTGTGAAGATGATCGATGCAACAAAGAAGGATTTTAATCGATCGTTTGACATAACAAATCTCGGGCTCATGCACTATTGTCTTGGGTTGGAAGTATGGAAAAAAGAGAATCATATCTTTGTTTCAAAATTGAAATACATCAAGACAACACTTGATAAACTCAGGATGATGGAATGCACTCCTATTGCTACACCTATGGAAGTGAGACTTCAGTTATCTCATTTCGATCCATCACCACCGGTGAATGCAACTCTCTATCGGCAGTTGATCGAGTGTCTCATTTACGACATATACTAGACCAGAGATATCACTTTGCATCATTTATTTATCACGCTTCATGCAAGAACCGAAAATATGTCATTGGAAAATAGAAAGAGAATACTTAGATATCTAAAGGGTACAGTTGACCTTGGTCTAGAGTATAAGAGGAATGACAATTTCTTCTTAACTGGATATTCAAAGTCAGATCATTTAGGAAACATGGATGATAGAAGTCAACATCGGAGCTTCATCTTCTTTATGGGATCGGACGGAGATATCATGGGGAAGCAAGAAATAGAACTTTGTTTCTCGCTCTTCTACGTAAGTAGAGTATCAAGTCAGCAGTGAAGTTGTTTGTGAAGCAAATGTGGCTACGCCGAATCTTGGAAGGAATTGGTCTACCACAATGCAAATCTACTCCAGTAAATGTTGATAATGAATGAGTTATGAATCTTGTTCGCAATCCAAAGATTTCATGAGAGAACCAAGCATATTTAAGTACAAG